>JAWVWS010000214.1:0-33000 GCA_033807775.1 Saussurea involucrata
TTTAGAACCCAAAATATCAAATACATCAAGCCCTAATCTTCATAAATGAAGAAGGAGAAGAACACTTCAACTAAACATAACCAAAATCGTCCACAATACTCCAAACGAGAAAGAAAGTGAACAAAATATGATTTTGAGCAATTAATCCTTTAATGACATATTATGATTTCTACACATCGAAATAACCAAAAGCCCCAAATATGGTTGTTTTACAACATTTATGAAGATAACCATTTCAAAAGAGTTAAACTATTCCATCAACTCAACCATTGATATTTTCAAGTAAAACACACAAATATTTGGAAAATAACATTTTTGTCATGCACAAATTTTTCACAAATCAACTTGAACTCACCTCGCTAGATTTAAGCTAAATCTAGAATTTCTCCCAACGTAACTCCTTTGATGCTACCCGGATCCTTTAGGCCAAATCTTCCAAAACCTAGATCTACAAGTTTCCAACCATAAGTATTTATCCTCAAATACTTATAATCATTCTGTAACATCCGACAAAAAAATCAAAACTCTCAGGTTAGCACCATTTAACCATTACAAATGTTAACATAGGAAACACACCTTGTTAAGACCTATTCGAAATAAAATTTAGGCGAAAATTCGCTAGAATTCCCGGTAGTTACCGAAAAGACCCGGTTTCGACCCAAGACTAACCGAAACACCTTGTGAAATGCCAAAATGCTTCAATTATCATACAACTAATATAAAATATAAGGTTTTACTTTTATACATAAAACTTTTCTTTCTATAAGATTTAATAGAAACAAGAAAGTATTTTAGAAGCTTATTTTTGCAATTTAATTTCTAGACAAAATTGTATTTTACAAAATGAGTTTATGGGCCTAATTTTTCTAAAAAAAAAAAAAATTGTTGCAAGGGGTTGGGGGCCCATAAGGGGGCCGGCCACCCCTCCCCTCTATACACTTCAAATCATTTTCATTTCTCTCATTTCAAATTTTCAAGAAAACCATCCACATTCCTCTCTCTCTCTCTCTTGAAGATCATCTTTTTCCTTCATCATCCTCACCATTTTACACTCCAAAGTCCAGCCACATTCCAGCCTTATTCAAGCATCCAAAACCAAATTTCCAGAAAACTTAAAGTGTTAGAAATCATCTCTCAAGGTAAGAACTCTAACTAGTGTTCTTCATAAGTTTTTAACATCTTTTTATGCTATTTCCTTGCATTTCTACACTTTTCGTATTGTTCAAATGGATGAACTCTTCTTGATGTTCTAGAAGTGAGATTAAACACCCATGACATGATAAATGTCCATAAAATGGTGATAATCTATGAGCTTCCATCATGAACTCAAGAGAAATGAGCAAAATCATCAAAATGTGGGTTTTTGTTCTTATTTTAGAATCTGAGTTTTGGGGTTTTTGCATGCACATGTTTCTTGTAAGTTCAAAGCATTTTCTTTTAAAAACATGTTATTTGATGTGGGAACTAAACCCTTACCAAAGAAATCCATATCTATGGATGTTAAAATGTTAAAAATGTGATTTTTGTGGAGTTTATGTAAGTTCCAGATTCTGCCAGATTTATTGCATGCACTTTGGACGACCATATCTTGGTCAAATCATGTCCAAATTCCTCCATTTTTCTTCTGGAGTAAGGTTTAATGAATGGGGAGTCGAACCCCACTGGTCTCATGCAAAAACATTGAGTTTTGAGCCTTAAACTCCTTAGAACAAATTGGTGTGCAGCGGTTAGTCTGACAGATTTTTGTGCCAGTTTATTTTGTATATAACTCTTTGAAAAATGCATAAAACTTTCTCATTTTTCTTCTGGAAGTTACTTTTATGAGTTAGGTTTCACATGCTAAAATTTCATAACAATATATGTTGTCTTGGTCAGTTAAAGATTTTATGCAAACCAAGTATGTCAAGCTGTCCAGAACTGGCAGATTGGTGCATGCAACTTCTTTTGTCCATAACTCACTCAAAACTCATCAAAAATTGGTGAATCCTTTCCATAAGATACCTTTATGTGTTAGGTTTCCAAAACATGTAAAAACTCTGAAAAATATTATGTTTTGACCCTCCAAAAGCCTGTTATGGCAGAAGGGTGTAATCTGTTTTGGACTCTGTGTTGCACTGTTTTATAGAATTTATTTGGACCCCTTAAACACTTCCAAAATTCATGAAATTTGGTCAAAACTTCCTTAACTTAGTATAGTACCACATATAAAAAAATGGGTAAATTTGCTATTCTGGAAGTTGTTATAAAATAGTCATCTTTGTGGCATAAAGTTTCTGACAGATTCTGTATTTTTGGAAGCTAATGAGTTTTCTTGTAACCATTCATCTTGATTGTTTAAAAACACTTGAACAAGGCTAAATTGTGTATTTCAACTTAATTACTAAAGATAAGGCATTTCACAAGACGTGGATTAAGTTAGTTAGGTTTAACATTGGAATAGCTATGAAGGACTTATAGATATCGTATGACTTTATAGGGAGCCCGTAAAGAGCGCTTAAGTGAGAAAGCTTACACGACGTTTACATCTACGCTACAAGGTGAGTTTTCACAGCCCCGTTTTACTTGTTAAATGTTTGGGGTGAAAAGCATGTTATGTTTTTGAAATGTTAAATGATTCATGATATTAAAATTTGTGGATATTTATGAATTGAGAAATGAGTACAATTGAATGAATAAACTTACTTAAGTGACAAAGATATGTTGAGTTTAATAAAAATGTTAAGTCCCCAATAGGTACACTACTGTTAACTCATAACGAGCCGGTGATATTTGTGGATAGCGCTATTTGGTCTGACAAACCCACCTTAAACTGACGAGTAGGGGTGCACTTTATCTGTTAATAATGTTCTACTCATGTGGCCACCATACCACCTCTGAGGTAGTCCGTGGGGCGTAAGTGGTCGGAGGCTTAGTAGTGGCTCAACAAACATATATCTTGCATAAGTCATTCATAGTAATGTGTACTCATAAGAATAAGATTTAAAGTTTGTCGTGACAAAAGACTCACGAAAATTAATCTTTGATTTAAAAATGTTTGGTTATGAAAAACCTGTGAACTCACCAACTCTTTGTAGTTGACCTTTGTTTTAAACATGCTTTTCAGGAGCTAAGCAGGTAAACGACAAGATTTAATTTAGCATGCATGTCGGCATCCTCCAAGACTCGTCTATTGGTCACATTTTGGGAAAAGCACTTTTTGGGTTAAATTGTAAACTTTGAATTGTAAACTTTTAACCTTGAGTCCCTTTTAAACTTGGAAATGTTATATGTTATGAAATGGTATGGTTGATGTTGTCTATCTCCCTATGCTATGAAACTTCGGCTGTTACATCTCGTGTTTCCGCTTTAGCGGGGTGTGACAGATTTGGTATCAGAGCCTAAGGTTATAGAGAATGTCGGTTTCCTTATGGGAACCCCAACTATAACCTAACTATAACGCGAACTATTTTCAAAACGGTTTTCGAAAGAATTGTCTAAATTCTGAAGTATATTGCTAATATAATCAAGTCGAATGTCACATTATCATACCTCAATTAAACAAAGCCTGATCACCTATGTTTAATTTAGGATTATATAATGGGGGACTTGGATTGGTTATATTAAAGGTATGCTTAAAATAAATTCCATACTTAAAAACGAAAGCATGATTTTGTGTGTGTTTGCATAAGCATTGCATATTTTAAACATTTACAATGACACACTTAATAACTAAGTCTACAACTATCGCAGTCCACCATGTCGTCCGAACACGATCCTTCAGAGCACTCACCATCCGAGTACTCTAACTCGGCGGACCCTTCAGGCGATACTACTAACCAATCTAGGGGAAATCCACCGGTTGAGGGGGAGAGAGATCCGTATGACGAAGACCTTGAAGTGAGTTATGCATCACTCATTAGGCCCCATTCGACTACGTTCCGTGGCCCAAGAGTGATAACCACGGCACGGAAAAGCGTACCGATACCCAGATGTATGAGATTCACAAACCCCTCACGAGACATAGGAGAGTCGTCCCGGCAAGGGGCGCAATCCGGAGCCACCCAAGTGGTAGCCGGGGTTCCTGTGACTAACCCTCCGGGCATGACCGCCCTAGAGAGTCAATGGGTCTCGATGATGTCGCAAGACATACAACTTCATCAAGCGAGGTTGGATCATCAGCACCAAACCCTGAATACGGTGAGGGGGATACTAAATGCACAAAGTGAAGTCTCGGACCGAACCATGACGGTTATCACCTTCACTCGAAGGGAAATGAGGACCTTACGCATGTACTTAACTTGGATGATGGGAGCATTCGTAGTGATGTTGGGACTACTAATTTGGGAACTTGTGCGTTAGAAGGCCACAAACTGTGAAGCTTTTGGAATTTATTAAACTTGAAATCATATTGTATTTTTGGGGGCATGTGGCCATCTAATTTCAAACATTGCATGTTTTGGTTAACTATATCTTTTGAGAAAATTGATGTGTTTGGTTTATGAATGAAATATTTGAATTATGCTTATATATATTTCAAGTACTTCTAATGCATGATTATGAAATTGGGGTATGTACAATGACAACACGTGTAAATAATGGTGATAGTATGCATGAAGTAGTACCGTCACTCAAATTAACATAACAAGTAGGAAGTGTAACCAAATAATAGTATTAGTAACCATGCGACTGAATCTTTAATTAAAACCATAACTGTAGGACTATGCCTCCAAGAAGAGAGAATCCTGAAGTCGCACGGCTCGTGGCGGAGCAAATTATGGCTGCACTTCCGAACATTGTCAGCCAAGTAGCAGCTGGGCTGAATGCAAATTCAAACAATGCGGGAGCGACTGGAAATCGGGAATGCACATATAAGACCTTTAGGGGCTGCAACCCTAAAGAATTCCATGGAACTGAAGGAGCTGTGGGATTACTGACATGGATTGAGGGTATGGAATCCGTTCTTCATATCAGCAAGTGCACAGAAGGAAACAAAGTAGAATTTGCTGCTTGTTTGTTGCAAGGCCGAGCACTAACATGGTGGAACACACAAGTACAAACCCGTGGACGGGAAGCTGCTTACAACCTTACGTGGGAAGAGTTCAAGAAGCTACTCAAGGGAGAGTATTGCCCAAGAAGTGAAATCCAGAAGCTGGAGGCAGAACTGTGGGATCATGAAATGAAGGGAAACGATATAGACTCTTACACTGCCCGTTTCCATGAGTTGGCAAAGCTGGTGCCACATTTGGTGACGCCTGAGGAAAACAGAGTGGATAGGTATGTGTGGGGTTTATCTGAAGGAATCAGAGGAAATGTCACTTCAGCTGACCCAAAGACTCTCCAAGAAGCAGTAAATTTAGCAACAAGACTCACCAACAACGCGAATCGTTCAAGAACATCAGGGAATGACAAGGCCGCTGGGAAAAGAAAGATAGAAGAGCCTGCAAGGAGGCAGTTTGGGGGAAGAACAGACAAGGGTCATAGGGTGACAGGAAATTTTGGGGTTCAAGCACAGGTCGAAGAGAAGGAAAGAGGGCTATGCCCAAGGTGCACCAAGTGCAATAATCGTCATCTCGGAAGATGCATCATTTGCCTCAAATGTAACAAAGGAGGCCATGTCGCCAGAGATTGCAAGGGCGGGGGAAAACGAACTTGCCATGAATGTGGGAGCCCAGATCATTTTCGGAATGCATGTCCGAAACTGAACCGAAGGCCTAATGTAAATCAGGCGCGACCATTTAATCAAGGAAATCAAGGAGGTCAGGCCCGAGGTCGAGTGTTTGAGATCGGGGCAGATGAGGCAAGAAGGAACCCGGATGTAGTAATAGGTACGTTTCTCTTGAACAACCATTATGCATCTGTGTTATTTGATTCTGGAGCAGATAAAAGTTTTGTATCGATAGACTTTAGGTCAAAATTAAACTCGAAAACCCAAAAAGACAAGAAGTTCGATTGGGGAGAGAAGCAGGAAGAAGCCTTTCAGACGCTTAAGCATAAGCTTTGCAATGCACCGATCTTAGCTTTACCAGAGGGTGCAGACAATTTTGTTGTTTACTGCGATGCCTCACACCAAGGGTTGGGGTGTGTGCTAATGCAAAAAGACAAGGTCATTGCCTACGCTTCAAGGCAACTTAAGGTTCATGAAAAGAATTATACCACCCATGATTTGGAACTAGGAGCCGTAGTGTTCGCACTCAAGATTTGGAGACATTACCTCTACGGCACTAAGTGTACCGTCTTTACCGACCACAAGAGCCTACAACACATTTTCGATCAGAAAATGCTGAATATGAGGCAACGGAGATGGGTTGAACTGCTTAGCGACTATGATTGCGAGATAAAGTACCATCCAGGCAAGGCTAATGTTGTAGCTGATGCCTTAAGTCGAAAAGAAAGGGCGAAGCCATCGAGGGCAAGAGCTATGGGAACAATGGTCCGGACGAGTCTTAGGGATCAAATCCTCGAGACTCAAGAAGAGGCATTAAAAGAGGAAAATTTGAAAAACGAAACCCTACATCATCTGGAAAAGGAATTTGAAACACAACCAGACGGGGTGAGGTACTTCCGAAATAAAGTTTGGGTACCTAAGGTTGAAAAACTGCGAGCAGTAATCTTGGATGAAGCTCATAAATCAAGATATTCAATCCACCCCGGGGCCGATAAAATGTACAAGGATCTGAAGGAATACTATTGGTGGCCAGGGATGAAGAAAGATGTTGCTTTGTATGTAAGCAAGTGCCAAACTTGTGCACTGGTTAAGGCTGAACATCAGAAACCATCAGGTCTTCTTCAGCAACCGGAGATTCCCGAGTGGAAATGGGAACAAATAAGTATGGATTTCATAACTAAGTTACCCAGGACAAGGAAAGGACATGATTCAATCTGGGTTATAGTGGATCGACTTACGAAATCTGCACATTTTCTGCCTATCCGAGAGGACTTCAAGGTGGAAAAGCTTGCTCAGATTTACATCAACGAGATTGTTATGCGTCATGGAGTACCTACTTCAATAATCTCGGACAGAGATAGCCGTTTTACGTCACGCCTTTGGCGGTCAGTCCAGAAAGCGTTGGGGACGCGTTTGGATTTGAGCACTGCCTACCACCCGCAGACGGACGGTCAGACAGAAAGAACTATACAAACACTGGAAGACATGCTGCGAGCCTGCGTATTAGATTTTGGGGGAAATTGGGATACTCACTTACCGCTGGTCGAATTCTCTTACAACAATAGCTACCATACCAGTTTAAAGTGCGCGCCGTACGAAGCCTTATATGGACGCAAGTGTAGATCACCACTCAGTTGGTTGGAGGTCGGTGACAAACAGCTGATAAGACCTGACATCGTTCAGGAGACCACGGACAAGATCATAACCATACAAGAAAGACTTAAAGTAGCCAGAACTCGTCAGAAGAGTTATGCAGATAATCGCAGGAAGCCATTAGAATTTCAGGTGGGAGATAAAGTACTTCTCAAAGTATCGCCATGGAAAGGTTTGGTACGATTTGGAAAGAAGGGCAAGTTGAGTCCAAGGTACATCGGCCCATTCGTGATTCTAGAAAGGATTGGACCGGTTGCATACAGACTCGAGCTACCACAAGAGTTAAGCGCCATTCACGACACATTCCATGTGTCGAATTTGAAGAAATGCCTATCGGATGAATCGTTGGTGCTACCGTTGGAAGACATACAGGTGAGCGAGCAGTTACGCTTTGTAGAGGAACCCGTTGAAATACTTGACCGAGATGTTAAGCGGTTAAGACGTAGCAAGATCCCGATCGTAAAAGTTCGATGGAACGCAAGGCTCGGACCTGAGTACACTTGGGAACGGGAGGATTTTATGAGGAGTAAGTATCCTCATCTGATCACCAAGAATTCGGTGGCGAGTACCAGTCATTAAATTTCGGGACGAAATTTCTCTAACGGGGGAAAACTGTAACATCCGACAAAAAAATCAAAACTCTCAGGTTAGCACCATTTAACCATTACAAATGTTAACATAGGAAACACACCTTGTTAAGACCTATTCGAAATAAAATTTAGGCGAAAATTCGCTAGAATTCCCGGTAGTTACCGAAAAGACCCGGTTTCGACCCAAGACTAACCGAAACACCTTGTGAAATGCCAAAATGCTTCAATTATCATACAACTAATATAAAATATAAGGTTTTACTTTTATACATAAAACTTTTCTTTCTATAAGATTTAATAGAAACAAGAAAGTATTTTAGAAGCTTATTTTTGCAATTTAATTTCTAGACAAAATTGTATTTTACAAAATGAGTTTATGGGCCTAATTTTTCTATAAAAAAAAAATTGTTGCAAGGGGTTGGGGGCCCATAAGGGGGCCGGCCACCCCTCCCCTCTATACACTTCAAATCATTTTCATTTCTCTCATTTCAAATTTTCAAGAAAACCATCCACATTCCTCTCTCTCTCTCTCTTGAAGATCATCTTTTTCCTTCATCATCCTCACCATTTTACACTCCAAAGTCCAGCCACATTCCAGCCTTATTCAAGCATCCAAAACCAAATTTCCAGAAAACTTAAAGTGTTAGAAATCATCTCTCAAGGTAAGAACTCTAACTAGTGTTCTTCATAAGTTTTTAACATCTTTTTATGCTATTTCCTTGCATTTCTACACTTTTCGTATTGTTCAAATGGATGAACTCTTCTTGATGTTCTAGAAGTGAGATTAAACACCCATGACATGATAAATGTCCATAAAATGGTGATAATCTATGAGCTTCCATCATGAACTCAAGAGAAATGAGCAAAATCATCAAAATGTGGGTTTTTGTTCTTATTTTAGAATCTGAGTTTTGGGGTTTTTGCATGCACATGTTTCTTATAAGTTCAAAGCATTTTCTTTTAAAAACATGTTATTTGATGTGGGAACTAAACCCTTACCAAAGAAATCCATATCTATGGATGTTAAAATGTTAAAAATGTGATTTTTGTGGAGTTTATGTAAGTTCCAGATTCTGCCAGATTTATTGCATGCACTTTGGACGACCATATCTTGGTCAAATCATGTCCAAATTCCTCCATTTTTCTTCTGGAGTAAGGTTTAATGAATGGGGAGTCGAACCCCACTGGTCTCATGCAAAAACATTGAGTTTTGAGCCTTAAACTCCTTAGAACAAATTGGTGTGCAGCGGTTAGTCTGACAGATTTTTGTGCCAGTTTATTTTGTATATAACTCTTTGAAAAATGCATAAAACTTTCTCATTTTTCTTCTGGAAGTTACTTTTATGAGTTAGGTTTCACATGCTAAAATTTCATAACAATATATGTTGTCTTGGTCAGTTAAAGATTTTATGCAAACCAAGTATGTCAAGCTGTCCAGAACTGGCAGATTGGTGCATGCAACTTCTTTTGTCCATAACTCACTCAAAACTCATCAAAAATTGGTGAATCCTTTCCATAAGATACCTTTATGTGTTAGGTTTCCAAAACATGTAAAAACTCTGAAAAAGATTATGTTTTGACCCTCCAAAATCCTGTTATGGCAGAAGGGTGTAATCTGTTTTGGACTCTGTGTTGCACTGTTTTATAGAATTTATTTGGACCCCTTAAACACTTCCAAAATTCATGAAATTTGGTCAAAACTTCCTTAACTTAGTATAGTACCACATATAAAAAAATGGGTAAATTTTCTATTCTGGAAGTTGTTATAAAATAGTCATCTTTGTGGCATAAAGTTTCTGACAGATTCTGTATTTTTGGAAGCTAATGAGTTTTCTTGTAACCATTCATCTTGATTGTTTAAAAACACTTGAACAAGGCTAAATTGTGTATTTCAACTTAATTACTAAAGATAAGGCATTTCACAAGACGTGGATTAAGTTAGTTAGGTTTAACATTGGAATAGCTATGAAGGACTTATAGATATCGTATGACTTTATAGGGAGCCCGTAAAGAGCGCTTAAGTGAGAAAGCTTACACGACGTTTACATCTACGCTACAAGGTGAGTTTTCACAGCCCCGTTTTACTTGTTAAATGTTTGGGGTGAAAAGCATGTTATGTTTTTGAAATGTTAAATGATTCATGATATTAAAATTTGTGGATATTTATGAATTGAGAAATGAGTACAATTGAATGAATAAACTTACTTAAGTGACAAAGATATGTTGAGTTTAATAAAAATGTTAAGTCCCCAATAGGTACACTACTGTTAACTCATAACGAGCCGGTGATATTTGTGGATAGCGCTATTTGGTCTGACAAACCCACCTTAAACTGACGAGTAGGGGTGCACTTTATCTGTTAATAATGTTCTACTCATGTGGCCACCATACCACCTCTGAGGTAGTCCGTGGGGCGTAAGTGGTCGGAGGCTTAGTAGTGGCTCAACAAACATATATCTTGCATAAGTCATTCATAGTAATGTGTACTCATAAGAATAAGATTTAAAGTTTGTCGTGACAAAAGACTCACGAAAATTAATCTTTGATTTAAAAATGTTTGGTTATGAAAAACCTGTGAACTCACCAACTCTTTGTAGTTGACCTTTGTTTTAAACATGCTTTTCAGGAGCTAAGCAGGTAAACGACAAGATTTAATTTAGCATGCATGTCGGCATCCTCCAAGACTCGTCTATTGGTCACATTTTGGGAAAAGCACTTTTTGGGTTAAATTGTAAACTTTGAATTGTAAACTTTTAACCTTGAGTCCCTTTTAAACTTGGAAATGTTATATGTTATGAAATGGTATGGTTGATGTTGTCTATCTCCCTATGCTATGAAACTTCGGCTGTTACATCTCGTGTTTCCGCTTTAGCGGGGTGTGACACATTCCCCAAACATTTAGAACCCAAAATCTCAAATACATCAAGCCCTAATCTTCATAAATGAAGAAGGAGAAGAACACTTCAACTAAACATAACCATAATCGTCCACAATACTCCAAACGAGAAAGAAAGTGAAGAAAATATGATTTTGAGCAATTAATCCTTTAATGACATATTATGATTTCTACACATCGAAATATTCAAAAGCCCCAAATATGGTTGTTTTACAACATTTATGAAGATAACCGTTTCAAAAGAGTTAAACTATTCCATTAACTCAACCATTGATATTTTCAAGTAAAACACATAAATATTTGGAAAATAACATTTTTGGCGTGCACAAAATTTTCACAAATCAACTTGAACTCACCTCATTAGATTTAAGCTAAATCTTGAATTTCTCCCAACGTAAGCTCCTTTGATGCAACCCGGATCCTTTAGGCCAAATCTTCCAAAACCTAGATGCACAAGTTTCCAACCATAAGTATTTATCCTCAAATACTTTGAATCATTCCCCAAACATTTAGAACCCAAAATCTCAAATACATCAAGCCCTAATCTTCATAAATGAAGAATGAGAAGAACACTTCAACTAAACATAACCAAAATCGTCCACAATACTCCAAACGAGAAAGAAAGTGAACAAAATATGATTTTGAGCAATTAATCCTTTAATGACATATTATGATTTCTACACATCGAAATAACCAAAAGCCCCAAATATGGTTGTTTTACAACATTTATGAAGATAACCATTTCAAAAGAGTTAAACTATTCCATTAACTCAACCATTGATATTTTCAAGTAAAACACACAAATATTTGGAAAATAACATTTTTGGCATGCACAAAGTTTTCACAAATCAACTTGAACTCACCTCGCTAGATTTAAGCTAAATCTAGAATTTCTCCCAACGTAACCTCCTTTGATGCAACCCGGATCCTTTAGGCCAAATCTTCCAAAACCTAGATCCACAAGTTTCCAACCATAAATATTTATCCTCAAATACTTAGAATCATTCCCCAAACATTTAGAACCCAAAATCTCAAATACATCAAGCCCTAATCTTCATAAATGAAGAAGGAGAAGAACATTTCAACTAAACATAACCAAAATCGTACACAATACTCCAAACGAGAAAGAAAGTGAACAAAATATGATTTTGAGCAATTAATCCTTTAACGACATATTATGATTTCTACACATTGAAATAACCAAAAGCCCCAAATATGGTTGTTTTACAACATTTATGAAGATAACCATTTCAAAAGAGTTAAACTATTCCATCAACTCAACCATTGATATTTTCAAGTAAAACACACAAATATTTGGAAAATAACATTTTTGTCATGCACAAAGTTTTCACAAATCAACTTGAACTCACCTCGCTAGATTTAAGCTAAATCTAGAATTTCTCCCAACGTAAGCTCCTTTGATGCAACCCGGATCCTTTAGGCAAAATCTTCCAAAACTTAGATGCACAAGTTTCCAACCATAAGTATTTATCCTCAAATACTTTGAATCATTCCCCAAACATTTAGAACCCAAAATCTCAAATACATCAAGCCCTAATCTTCATAAATGAAGAAGGAGAAGAACACTTCAACTAAACATAACCAAAATCGTCCACAATACTCCAAACGAGAAAGAAAGTGAACAAAATATGATTTTGAGCAATTAATCCTTTAATGACATATTATGATTTCTACACATCGAAATAACCAAAAGCCCCAAATATGGTTGTTTTACAACATTTATGAAGATAACCATTTCAAAAGAGTTAAACTATTCCATTAACTCAACCATTGATATTTTCAAGTAAAACACACAAATATTTGGAAAATAACATTTTTGGCATGCACAAAGTTTTCACAAATCAACTTGAACTCACCTCGCTAGATTTAAGCTAAATCTTGAATTTCTCCCAACGTAAGCTCCTTTGATGCAACCCGGATCCTTTAGGCCAAATCTTCCAAAACCTAGATGCACAAGTTTCCAACCATAAGTATTTATCCTCAAATCCTTTGAATCATTCCCCAAGCATTTAGAACCCAAAATCTCAAATACATCAAGCCCTAATCTTCATAAATGATGAAGGAGAAGAACATTTCAACTAAACATAACCAAAATCGTCCACAATACTCCAAACGAGAAAGAAAGTGAACAAAATATGATTTTGAGCAATTAATCCTTTAATGACATATTATGATTTCTACACATCGAAATAACCAAAAGCCCCAAATATGGTTGTTTTTACAACATTTATGAAGATAACCATTTCAAAAGAGTTAAACTATTCCATCAACTCAACCATTGATATTTTCAAGTAAAACACACAAATATTTGGAAAATAACATTTTTGTCATGCACAAATTTTTCACAAATCAACTTGAACTCACCTCGCTAGATTTAAGCTAAATCTAGAATTTCTCCCTACGTAACTCCTTTGATGCTACCCGGATCCTTTAGGCCAAATCTTCCAAAACCTAGATCTACAAGTTTCCAACCATAAGTATTTATCCTCAAATACTTAAAATCATTCCCCAAACATTTAGAACCCAAAATCTCAAATACATCAAGCCCTAATCTTCATAAATGAAGAAGGAGAAGAACACTTCAACTAAACATAACCATAATCGTCCACAATACTCCAAACGAGAAAGAAAGTGAAGAAAATATGATTTTGAGCAATTAATCCTTTAATGACATATTATGATTTCTACACATCGAAATATTCAAAAGCCCCAAATATGGTTGTTTTACAACATTTATGAAGATAACCGTTTCAAAAGAGTTAAACTATTCCATTAACTCAACCATTGATATTTTCAAGTAAAACACATAAATATTTGGAAAATAACATTTTTGGCGTGCACAAAATTTTCACAAATCAACTTGAACTCACCTCATTAGATTTAAGCTAAATCTTGAATTTCTCCCAACGTAAGCTCCTTTGATGCAACCCGGATCCTTTAGGCCAAATCTTCCAAAACCTAGATGCACAAGTTTCCAACCATAAGTATTTATCCTCAAATACTTTGAATCATTCCCCAAACATTTAGAACCCAAAATCTCAAATACATCAAGCCCTAATCTTCATAAATGAAGAAGGAGAAGAACACTTCAACTAAACATAACCAAAATCGTCCACAATACTCCAAACGAGAAAGAAAGTGAACAAAATATGATTTTGAGCAATTAATCCTTTAATGACATATTATGATTTCTACACATCGAAATAACCAAAAGCCCCAAATATGGTTGTTTTACAACATTTATGAAGATAACCATTTCAAAAGAGTTAAACTATTCCATTAACTCAACCATTGATATTTTCAAGTAAAACACGCAAATATTTGGAAAATAACATTTTTGGCATGCACAAAGTTTTCACAAATCAACTTGAACTCACCTCGCTAGATTTAAGCTAAATCTAGAATTTCTCCCAACGTAACCTCCTTTGATGCAACCCGGATCCTTTAGGCCAAATCTTCCAAAACCTAGATCCACAAGTTTCCAACCATAAATATTTATCCTCAAATACTTAGAATCATTCCCCAAACATTTAGAACCCAAAATCTCAAATACATCAAGCCCTAATCTTCATAAATGAAGAAGGAGAAGAACATTTCAACTAAACATAACCAAAATCGTACACAATACTCCAAACGAGAAAGAAAGTGAACAAAATATGATTTTGAGCAATTAATCCTTTAACGACATATTATGATTTCTACACTTTGAAATAACCAAAAGCCCCAAATATGGTTGTTTTACAACATTTATGAAGATAACCATTTCAAAAGAGTTAAACTATTCCATCAACTCAACCATTGATATTTTCAAGTAAAACACACAAATATTTGGAAAATAACATTTTTGTCATGCACAAAGTTTTCACAAACCAACTTGAACTCACCTCGCTAGATTTAAGCTAAATCTAGAATTTCTCCCAACGTAAGCTCCTTTGATGCAACCCGGATCCTTTAGGCAAAATCTTCCAAAACCTAGATGCACAAGTTTCCAACCATAAGTATTTATCCTCAAATACTTTGAATCATTCCCCAAACATTTAGAACCCAAATTCTCAAATACATCAAGCCCTAATCTTCATAAATGAAGAAGGAGAAGAACACTTCAACTAAACATAACCAAAATCGTCCACAATACTCCAAACGAGAAAGAAAGTGAACAAAATATGATTTTGAGCAATTAATCCTTTAATGACATATTATGATTTCTACACATCGAAATAACCAAAAGCCCCAAATATGGTTGTTTTACAACATTTATGAAGATAACCATTTCAAAAGAGTTAAACTATTCCATTAACTCAACCATTGATATTTTCAAGTAAAACACACAAATATTTGGAAAATAACATTTTTGGCATGCACAAAGTTTTCACAAATCAACTTGAACTCACCTCGCTAGATTTAAGCTAAATCTTGAATTTCTCCCAACGTAAGCTCCTTTGATGCAACCCGGATCCTTTAGGCCAAATCTTCCAAAACCTAGATGCACAAGTTTCCAACCATAAGTATTTATCCTCAAATCCTTTGAATCATTCCCCAAGCATTTAGAACCCAAAATCTCAAATACATCAAGCCCTAATCTTCATAAATGATGAAGGAGAAGAACATTTCAACTAAACATAACCAAAATCGTCCACAATACTCCAAACGAGAAAGAAAGTGAACAAAATATGATTTTGAGCAATTAATCCTTTAATGACATATTATGATTTCTACACATCGAAATAACCAAAAGCCCCAAATATGGTTGTTTTTACAACATTTATGAAGATAACCAT
Source organism: Saussurea involucrata (assembly GCA_033807775.1). Lineage (NCBI taxonomy): Eukaryota > Viridiplantae > Streptophyta > Magnoliopsida > Asterales > Asteraceae > Saussurea > Saussurea involucrata. The sequence goes on from JAWVWS010000214.1 coordinate 15,583, forward strand.
TTCAAAAGAGTTAAACTATTCCATCAACTCAACCATTGATATTTTCAAGTAAAACACACAAATATTTGGAAAATAACATTTTTGTCATGCACAAATTTTTCACAAATCAACTTGAACTCACCTCGCTAGATTTAAGCTAAATCTAGAATTTCTCCCTACGTAACTCCTTTGATGCTACCCGGATCCTTTAGGCCAAATCTTCCAAAACCTAGATCTACAAGTTTCCAACCATAAGTATTTATCCTCAAATACTTAAAATCTTTCCCCAAACATTTAGAACCCAAAATCTCAAATACATCAAGCCCTAATCTTCATAAATGAAGAAGGAGAAGAACACTTCAACTAAACATAACCATAATCGTCCACAATACTCCAAACGAGAAAGAAAGTGAAGAAAATATGATTTTGAGCAATTAATCCTTTAATGACATATTATGATTTCTACACATCGAAATATTCAAAAGCCCCAAATATGGTTGTTTTACAACATTTATGAAGATAACCGTTTCAAAAGATTTAAACTATTCCATTAACTCAACCATTGATATTTTCAAGTAAAACACATAAATATTTGGAAAATAACATTTTTGGCGTGCACAAAATTTTCACAAATCAACTTGAACTCACCTCATTAGATTTAAGCTAAATCTTGAATTTCTCCCAACGTAAGCTCCTTTGATGCAACCCGGATCCTTTAGGCCAAATCTTCCAAAACCTAGATGCACAAGTTTCCAACGATAAGTATTTATCCTCAAATACTTTGAATCATTCCCCAAACATTTAGAACCCAAAATCTCAAATACATCAAGCCCTAATCTTCATAAATGAAGAAGGAGAAGAACACTTCAACTAAACATAACCAAAATCGTCCACAATACTCCAAACGAGAAAGAAAGTGAACAAAATATGATTTTGAGCAATTAATCCTTTAATGACATATTATGATTTCTACACATCGAAATAACCAAAAGCCCCAAATATGGTTGTTTTACAACATTTATGAAGATAACCATTTCAAAAGAGTTAAACTATTCCATTAACTCAACCATTGATATTTTCAAGTAAAACACGCAAATATTTGGAAAATAACATTTTTGGCATGCACAAAGTTTTCACAAATCAACTTGAACTCACCTCGCTAGATTTAAGCTAAATCTAGAATTTCTCCCAACGTAACCTCCTTTGATGCAACCCGGATCCTTTAGGCCAAATCTTCCAAAACCTAGATCCACAAGTTTCCAACCATAAATATTTATCCTCAAATACTTAGAATCATTCCCCAAACATTTAGAACCCAAAATCTCAAATACATCAAGCCCTAATCTTCATAAATGAAGAAGGAGAAGAACATTTCAACTAAACATAACCAAAATCGTACACAATACTCCAAACGAGAAAGAAAGTGAACAAAATATGATTTTGAGCAATTAATCCTTTAACGACATATTATGATTTCTACACATTGAAATAACCAAAAGCCCCAAATATGGTTGTTTTACAACATTTATGAAGATAACCATTTCAAAAGAGTTAAACTATTCCATCAACTCAACCATTGATATTTTCAAGTAAAACACACAAATATTTGGAAAATAACATTTTTGTCATGCACAAAGTTTTCACAAATCAACTTGAACTCACCTCGCTAGATTTAAGCTAAATCTAGAATTTCTCCCAACGTAAGCTCCTTTGATGCAACCCGGATCCTTTAGGCAAAATCTTCCAAAACCTAGATGCACAAGTTTCCAACCATAAGTATTTATCCTCAAATACTTTGAATCATTCCCCAAACATTTAGAACCCAAAATCTCAAATACATCAAGCCCTAATCTTCATAAATGAAGAAGGAGAAGAACACTTCAACTAAACATAACCAAAATCGTCCACAATACTCCAAACGAGAAAGAAAGTGAACAAAATATGATTTTGAGCAATTAATCCTTTAATGACATATTATGATTTCTACACATCGAAATAACCAAAAGCCCCAAATATGGTTGTTTTACAACATTTATGAAGATAACCATTTCAAAAGAGTTAAACTATTCCATTAACTCAACCATTGATATTTTCAAGTAAAACACACAAATATTTGGAAAATAACATTTTTGGCATGCACAAAGTTTTCACAAATCAACTTGAACTCACCTCGCTAGATTTAAGCTAAATCTAGAATTTCTCCCAACGTAACCTCCTTTGATGCAACCCGGATCCTTTAGGCCAAATCTTCCAAAACCTAGATCCACAAGTTTCCAACCATAAGTATTTATCCTCAAATACTTAGAATCATTCCCCAAATATTTAGAACCCAAAATCTCAAATACATCAAGCCTTAATCTTCATAAATGAAGAAGGAGAAGAACATTTCAACTAAACATAACCAAAATCGTCCACAATACTCCAAACGAGAAATAAAGTGAACAAAATATGATTTTGAGCAATTAATCCTTTAATGACATATTATGATTTCTACACATCGAAATAACCAAAAGCCCCAAATATGGTTGTTTTACAACATTTATGAAGATAACCATTTCAAAAGAGTTAAACTATTCCATCAACTCAACCATTGATATTTTCAAGTAAAACACACAAATATTTGGAAAATAACATTTTTGTCATGCACAAATTTTTCACAAATCAACTTGAACTCACCTCGCTAGATTTAAGCTAAATCTAGAATTTCTCCCAACGTAACTCCTTTGATGCTACCCGGATCCTTTAGGCCAAATCTTCCAAAACCTAGATCTACAAGTTTCCAACCATAAGTATTTATCCTCAAATACTTAAAATCATTCCCCAAACATTTAGAACCCAAAATCTCAAATACATCAAGCCCTAATCTTCATAAATGAAGAAGGAGAAGAACACTTCAACTAAACATAACCATAATCGTCCACAATACTCCAAACGAGAAAGAAAGTGAAGAAAATATGATTTTGAGCAATTAATCCTTTAATGACATATTATGATTTCTACACATCGAAATATTCAAAAGCCCCAAATATGGTTGTTTTACAACATTTATGAAGATACCCGTTTCAAAAGAGTTAAACTATTCCATTAACTCAACCATTGATATTTTCAAGTAAAACACATAAATATTTGGAAAATAACATTTTTGGCGTGCACAAAATTTTCACAAATCAACTTGAACTCACCTCATTAGATTTAAGCTAAATCTTGAATTTCTCCCAACGTAAACTCCTTTGATGCAACCCGGATCCTTTAGGCCAAATCTTCCAAAACCTAGATGCACAAGTTTCCAACCATAAGTATTTATCCTCAAATACTTTGAATCATTCCCCAAACATTTAGAACCCAAAATCTCAAATACATCAAGCCCTAATCTTCATAAATGAAGAAGGAGAAGAACACTTCAACTAAACATAACCAAAATCGTCCACAATACTCCAAACGAGAAAGAAAGTGAACAAAATATGATTTTGAGCAATTAATCCTTTAATGACATATTATGATTTCTACACATCGAAATAACCAAAAGCCCCAAATATGGTTGTTTTACAACATTTATGAAGATAACCATTTCAAAAGAGTTAAACTATTCCATTAACTCAACCATTGATATTTTCAAGTAAAACACACAAATATTTGGAAAATAACATTTTTGTCATGCACAAAGTTTTCACAAATCAACTTGAACTCACCTCGCTAGATTTAAGCTAAATCTAGAATTTCTCCCAACGTAACCTCCTTTGATGCAACCCGGATCCTTTAGGCCAAATCTTCCAAAACCTAGATCCACAAGTTTCCAACCATAAGTATTTATCCTCAAATACTTAGAATCATTCCCCAAATATTTAGAACCCAAAATCTCAAATACATCAAGCCTTAATCTTCATAAATGAAGAAGGAGAAGAACATTTCAACTAAACATAACCAAAATCGTCCACAATACTCCAAACGAGAAATAAAGTGAACAAAATATGATTTTGAGCAATTAATCCTTTAATGACATATTATGATTTCTACACATCGAAATAACCAAAAGCCCCAAATATGGTTGACATTTATGAAGATAACCATTTCAAAAGAGTTAAACTATTCCATCAACTCAACCATTGATATTTTCAAGTAAAACACACAAATATTTGGAAAATAACATTTTTGTCATGCACAAAGTTTTCACAAATCAACTTGAACTCACCTCGCTAGATTTAAGCTAAATCTAGAATTTCTCCCAACGTAACCTCCTTTGATGCAACCCGGATCCTTTAGGCCAAATCTTCCAAAACCTAGATCCACAAGTTTCCAACCATAAGTATTTATCCTCAAATACTTATAATCATTCCCCAAACATTTAGAACCCAAAATCTCAAAAACATCAAGCCCTAATCTTCATAAATGAAGAAGGAGAAGAACACTTCAACTAAACATAACCATAATCGTCCACAATACTCCAAACAAGAAAGAAAGTGAAGAAAATATGATTTTGAGCAATTAATCCTTTAATGACATATTATGATTTCTACACATTGAAATATTCAAAAGCCCCAAATATGGTTGTTTTACAACATTTATGAAGATAACCGTTTCAAAAGAGTTAAACTATTCCATTAACTCAACCATTGATATTTTCAAGTAAAACACACAAATATTTGGAAAATAACATTTTTGGCATGCACAAAGTTTTCAGAAATCAACTTGATATCACCTCGCTAGATTTAAGCTAAATCTAGAATTTCTCCCTACGTAAGCTCCTTTGATGCAACCCGGATCCTTTAGGCAAAATCTTCCAAAACGTAGATCCACAAGTTTCCAACCATAAGTATTTATCCTCAAATACTTATAATCATTCCCCAAACATTTAGAACCCAAAATCTCAAATACATCAAGCCCTAATCTTCATAAATGAAGAAGGAGAAGAACACTTCAACTAAACATAACCATAATCGTCCACAATACTCCAAACGAGAAAGAAAGTGAAGAAAATATGATTTTGAGCAATTAATCCTTTAATGGCATATTATGATTTCTACACATCGAAATATTCAAAAGCCCCAAATATGGTTGTTTTACAAAGAGTTAAACTATTCCATTAACTCAACCATTGATATTTTCAAGTAAAACACACAAATATTTGGAAAATAACATTTTTGGCATGCACAAAGTTTTCACAAATCAACTTGAACTCACCTCGCTAGTTTTAAGCTAAATCTAGAATTTCTCCCAACGTAAGCTTCTTTGATGCAACCCGGATCCTTTAGGCTAAATCTTCCAAAACCTAGATCCACAAGTTTCCAACCATAAGTATTTATCCTCAAATACTTATAATCATTCCCCAAACTTTTAGAACCCAAAATCTCAAATACATCAAGCCCTAATCTTCATAAATGAAGAAGGAGAAGAACACTTCAACTAAACATAACCATAATCGTCCACAATACTCCAAACGAGAAAGAAAGTGAAGAAAATATGATTTTGAGCAATTAATCCTTTAATGGAATATTATGATTTCTACACATCGAACTATTCAAAAGCCCCAAATATGGTTGTTTTACAACATTTATGAAGATAACCGTTTCAAAAGAGTTAAACTATTCCATTAACTCAACCATTGATATTTTCAAGTAAAACACACAAATATTTGGAAAATAACATTTTTGGCATGCACAAAGTTTTCACAAATCATGCACAAAGTTTTCACAAATCAAAATCAAAAAGAAGAAAAAAAATGCTCTCTCTCTCTAGGGCGATTAGGGTTTCATATGGGGTTCACGGCTGTTGATCCTTGCATGGTTTTCTCGTGGATTTCACTGGATGATATGGTTGTTATTGATTTCCGTTGGATTGCTTGCTTATTGCCCTATATTTCGAGCATTTTAATTGGTTTGTTCATCATCGTGGGTCGGTGTTAAAGGAAAGTCGACGGCTGAAAGTTGTGTGGTAAGGTTCCATCGTGGGTCGGTGATTTTGCTACAGTCGCTTTTCATTTGCCTTCTTTAGGTGTTTAATTGCTACTGGTGGGTTTTTATTGGTTGTTTTTAATCGTGGGTCGGTGGCATTCTCCATTTTTTGCTGTTCTTGTTCAAATTCTACGACTGGGTGTGCTGCAAGTCTTCTGTGTCGATTAGGGTTTTATGTTCGACGATCTCGTTTTCTTTTAGTACAAGTTTCGTTTAGGGTTTTGCGGCGGTGCTCTGCGGCGGCGGCGGCGGTTTCTAGGTTGGTTGGTGCTATCGTTTGCTGGAGTGCGTGTTTCTTTCACCTTCGTTAACAAACAAAGTTAACCCGTGGGATTCAGCACCTGGGCGAAAGCCTAGGTCTTCGTTTCTTAGATTAGGGTTTCCCTAATCTAGGGTTTTTCTTTGTCTTGGTTTCAGCGTGATCGCTTCGCTCTTTCATCGACGATGGGTCACCCAGCTTCTGCAACCTCTGTTTTGGGGTGTGGTTCCGGAGTTAAAATTGTAGGGAGTGCGGACCTTAATGGCGACATGTTGGGGACTGAAATTCCCATGCAGAACAGGATTAGGAAGGATGTTTCAGTTTCGAAGGTGGGAGCTGGTCCTCCATGTGCGTCTAGGGCTGACGTCAATGTCACGCAACCGACTATGGTACCGAATAGGGTTACAACAGAGGGTGTGGTGTTTACGGATGCGGATAGGGATGTGCAAGCAGCGGCGGCAGGTAGGGGTTTGCATGGCAGACCCATGCATAATGCGACTAGGGGTTTGAATGGAATTGATATCGACGTTTGGGGTGAAGGCAACCCTACTGCTGAAAACCCAAACTCGTCATTTCATGTGACTAATGGAAGCCTTGCTGGTTCGTCTACTTTGCATGATACTTCTCAAACAAATCAGAATGGTAGTGGGGGATCGGTGTTCAATAGACTGAAAGGACCAAATGGGGAGGATCTGCAGTTTGGCCATGTCTCGATCCTTAAACGCAAGGATAGCTCTTCGGTTTCATATGCCTCGGTTATTAAGGACTCCTCGAGCAATATTGGTAATTCCTTATCGTTCTTTCCTTTAACAGAAAATTCTTCAACGCGTATTGAATTGCCAATCGAATTAACTGAAAAAGCTACGGAGGTGTATAAGAACACCCTATATGGATATTTTCTTGGACCACGACTATACTTCCCGACTGTTCAGAAAATTGTAAAGGCTCTTTGGGGTAAGTTTGGTTTGCAGGACGCCATGATGAATGATAATGGGTTCTTGTTTTTTCGTTTTGGCGATGAAAATGGACTACAACAAGTCCTCGAAGGGGGTCCATGGATGATTCGTGGTGTTCCCTTGTTTGTATTCCCATGGGACCCACAACAGGGATTGGTTAAACCGGAGCATAAAACGTGTCCGTTGTGGGTTAAACTCCACAATATTCCCTTGGTAGCTTTCAATCGGGAGGGTGTTAGTAGAATTGCAAGTGCTTTGGGTGTCCCGAAGATGATGGATGAGTGTACGGCTTCGATGTGTGCAAAAGCTTGGGGAAGACCGGGATTCGCAAAGGTGCTTGTGGATGTTTGGGCGGTGGGGGATCTTAAAAGAGAACTCTATGTAGCGGTGCCTAACGTGCATGGAGGGAAGGAAGTTCTTGTTCCAATTCGGGTGGAATATTTATGGGAGCCAACTCAATGCTCCCATTGCCTTGTTTTCGGCCATAAGACATCTTCGTGTGTCAAAGCGGAAATTGCAAAAAAGAAAGGTAAGGAGCATGTGAATGAGGGGATCGATTCTGAGGGGTTCACAATGGTTACACACCGAAAGAAATCTCAACCAAGGGAGATTTGGCGTAAAAAGAATGTTGGTTCCTCTTCCGGGGTTTCCCAAGAACGGGTTGATATGGCTGTTCCTACGACTGGTTGTGCGGATCCGCAGGTAGTGGAAGTCCCGAATGATAATGGGGTGACGACTGAGGTGATGGAAGTTGATGATTTGTGTGCTGGTTCGCCTCCCATTGCTCATGGGAGTCTTCCAGCTATTGAGGTCGTTCTTACAAAATCAGGGGTGCATGAGGTAGTGGACGAGAATAGGCGGGTTCCAAAAGATGTTACTCAACCAAAGCTCCGCGGGATTCTTAAAAAGCCAGCCCCTGCCAAAATGGAAGTTCACCGTGCGGCTCTTCTTGGAAAGACAAAACGATCGGAATCCATTGATGTATCGAACTCGTTCTCTACATTATCGGATGATGGAAATGGGAAGGAGATAAATTCTGATGAATGGGTAGGTATGGGAGACTCAATGGCTACAAAGGGTGGCTCGGTTCCTTTGGCGTCGGGCGAGATGGACGTCAACCCAACATCTTTGTAATGATGAATCTCGGTGCATGGAATGTGAGGTGATTAAATTCCCTTATTAAGCAAAGAGAGATGAAGCACTTTATTCATTCTCATGGTTTATCGTTTTGTGCTATCTTGGAATCTCATGTGCTTACTCATAACTTGCCTACTATATCTCAAAATGTTTTTGGTTCTTGGACTTGGGTGTCGAATGCGGCCAATTGTTTGTATGGTACTCGTATTGTCCTGGGATGGGACCCGAAGGTCTTTGATATTATGGTGATTACTATGTCGAACCAGGTTATGCATTGCAAAGTGCGTTTTTGGTCCTCAAATCGTACTTTTTATGCTTCGGTTGTCTATGCGGTTAATTCTTTGGAGGGGCGACGTTCTTTATGGCACGATCTTGAACACTTTAAATCCTTGGTTATTGTTGGGAGATTTTAATGCTCACCTTCACCCGGATGAGAGTGAAGGGGGTTCCTCGACACGTGATCTTGGTATGAATGAATTTCTGGATTGTGTTGGTGATCTTAATGTTTTTGATGCACGCTATACTGGGATTCGATATACTTGGTCGCAGAAACCAAGGGGAGGGGGTGGTATCGTACAAAAACTTGACCGTATTATGATCAACGATTCCTTTGAAGATACGGTTGGCAATGCAGCTGCTAAATTCCTGCCAAGAGGTGTCTCGGATCATAGCCCAATGGTTGTCAGTTTGGAAGGCAATTTGGATCGTGGTAAGCATCCCTTCAAATTTGATAATTTTCTTACACGACACCCTAATTTTTTACAAACGGTTCAATCGGCTTGGAATTTGAAAGTGGATGGTACCTTGGCGTTTGTTGTAACCTCACAGTTAAAAGCGCTAAAGAAGCCATTGCGAGCCCTTCGTAATGTGCATGGTAATGTATCTAAGTGTGTTCATGCCTTGAGAACTGAGGTTGATTCAATTCAAGAGGCGGTTGATTCTGATCCGTCTAACCCTGTTTTACATGAAGATCTTGCACATGTTTTGGTAGCCTTTCAGGAGGCTTTGCAGGTGGAAGATGATAATTTGCGGCAACGGGCTAAGGTTCGTTGGCTTGCGGATGGGGACATGAATTCCTCTTTTTTCCACAAAGTTGTAAAGGAGAAACGGACGCGGAACCGTATTGATTCGGTGATGGATTCGGATGGTCAGGTGGTTGTTGGTGCGGGTTTTGAGAATGTTTTTGTTGAACATTTTCGTACAATTCTTGGTGAGACTGATGCTGATGTTAACCCGTACTTGCCCATGGAGTTCTTCCCTAACCGACTGTCTATTTCTGATGCTAATTTTATGATACGTCCAATCACTAAGGAAGAGGTTAAGCGTGCAATGTTTGATATTGGTGATGATAGAGCTCCGGGCTCGGATAGTTTCTCGTCCAAATTTTACAAAGCATCTTGGGGTATTGTGGGAAAGGACATTGAACTTGCGGTACAGGATTTCTTCTACCGTGGTCGATTAGCTAGGGAGTTAAATCACACATCCATATGCCTTATTCCTAAGGTCCCTAGTGCTTTTCGGGTTACGGAGTTTCGGCCTATCTCTTTATGTAATGTAATCTACAAATGCATTGCTAAGATCATCTCATGGAGAATCAAGGATTTTCTTGATACTCTGGTTAGCTCTAACCAATCGGCTTTTATTCCAGGAAGAAGGATAACGGATAATATTCTTATGGCACATGAGTTAGTGGTTGGCTATGGTGGTGGGAATAGTCCTCCAAGGTGCTCTTTCAAAATTGATATCCAAAAGGCGTATGATTCGGTGGATTGGGGCTTTCTTTCCGGGGTTTTACAAGGGATGGGTTTTCATCCGATTATGCACCATTGGATCATGGAGGTTGTTGCTACTACCTCTTATTCGGTTATGGTGAACGGTCAATCCTATGGTTTTTTTAAAGGCAAGAGGGGCATTAGGCAGGGATAAGGGTTGTTCTCGGCTCTCCCTTACGCACCTCTGTTTTGCCGATGACCTTATGGTCTTTACGAGGGGAGACGTTTCATCAGTCCGGGTTCTTAAACGTGCTTTAGATGACTTTGCAAAGGCATCGGGGTTGAAGCCTAGTATGGCAAAGAGTTCGGTGTATTTTTCGAATGTGGATGAAATGGTTAAGGATGATATTACGACTGTTTTGCCTTTCCAACGAGGCACACTTCCTTTTTGGTATCTTGGTGTCCCGCTCTCTTCTAGGCGCCTTCGTGTTTCTGATTTTAGTCCCCTTATCACAAAGGTACGCGCTAGAATATTGAATTGGAAATCGAAGTTCTTGTCTTTTGGTGGTCGTTTGCAACTTGTGAAGTCGGTTCTTGAATTATTACAGCTCTACTGGATGATGGTTTTCACGTTACCTTCTTCGGTGGTCCATACGTTAGAAGGATTATTTCGTGATTTTCTTTGGAGCCGAGGTGACCCTTCGAGGGGAAAGGTAAGGGTTGCATGGCATGATGTGTGCAAGCCGAAGAAAATGGGTGGATTGAGCCTTAAACGTTTATCGACATGGAATCGTGCGTTACTTACGTCACATGTTTGGGATATTTTGAGGAAGAGGAATTCCGTTTCGGTGTCTTGGATATATGAATACCGTCTTCGTGGTGCTTCCTTTTGGACCTTGCCTAATACTGCGTCGTCTACTTGGGTTTGGCATAGAATTTTGGCTCTCCAGGAACATGTTAGGCCGCGGTTTATGCACATTATCGGGGATGGTCTTTCCACGCATGCGTGGGAGGATACGTGGCTTGAAGTGGGTTACTTAGCCAAATATCTCTCGTATCGTTTAATTCATGATAGCGGTTATGAGCCGAACTCTAAGGTGGCGGATGTTATTATATCCATGTAAAACTGGCCTGTGAGGTGGGTGCAACGATGTTCTGATTTGGGTGCCGCCCCTATTCCTACCATTCAGCCGCTTACCCATGATCAGATTATGTGGCGCAATAATCATAACCATCTTGTTCCATTTATGGTGTCGGAAGTTTGGAAATCGTTTGATGGGCCGTATCAGGAAGTTTTTTGGCATAAGGTCTGTTGGTTCCCAAAACATATCCCAAAACATTCTTTTTGCTTATGGTTGGCGTTTTGGATGCGGCTACCTACTCAAGATCGTATGCAAATGTGGAGAAATGATACCATGACCTGTAGTCTTTGCAATCAAGGTATGGATTCGCATAATCATCTATTTTTCGCTTGTTCATACTCAGCCAGTGTGTGGAGGGTCATTAAGTTGGAAATGCAAGCCACCTCGGTCTCAGACACATGGGAGGAAATTCTTGAAGATATTCACCATAAGCGTTGGCATCCGGGTGAAGTTCGTGTGAAGTTACTGTTTGCGGCTACTATTTACCTTATATGGCAGGAGCGCAATAACAGATTATTTACGACTAGACGAAGGAATGATCATCAGCTTGTTATGGAGATAAAAAAGATCGTTATGTTGCGTATGGTGGGATTTGGTGGCCAAAGACCTGCGGCTACGAGAGGTGGTGCTAGAGGATGATTTGTTTCATGATGTGCTGGCGCATTGAGTCTTTGGTTTGTTCCCCTTTTTTGTGATGTCGCCTTTTTTGTTTGTGTAGTGTTGGCTGGTCATATGTCTTTATGTTTATTTTGGTTGCTAGCACTTTGGTATTTTTGGTCGAAATTGTTTGATTTTGTAGTTGGATTCCTCTCCTCGTATTGGGCTTGTCCTTTACTGTGGGTGGATTTCCTTTCTGGGAGGGTGTCCCTCGCCGTTTAGGTGTAATACCCCGGGTAAGTCCGTTAGTTAAACCCCCATTCCGTTAAATTTAATTAACTTTAAAGTTGGAAGTTTAGGGTAAGTTTGGTGTTAAATTAGGAGTTAAGGGTGTTTTGGGTCATTAATGGATAGTTTAGGGTTTAGAGGGTAAATATTGGTTAGATATATCTCTTGGTAATCAGATAATTCAGAAATATCAGAAACTCATATATTATCATAAGGTGTGTGTGTGTGTTTTGTGGAGAAAGGAAGAAAAAGAAGAAAAGTAGGCTAAGGATTCAAATTTGTGCATTTGGAAGTGTTTGAGGTATGTTTTCTTTACATATTATGTGTATAATTGATAACTGAATGTTTCTGTTGGAGTAGAATAGTTAGAATTACATCTGGTATTGATTCAGCGGAATTCTGGGTAGAAATAGGGCAAAACCGACAGAGTTTTCCGGACACCATGAATGTGTCCAGATGGTTTTGTTGGAGGTATCCGGGTAGTTCTTTGATGGTATCCGGGTAATTCTTTGTTGGTGTCCGGACAAGTCTTTTATCCGGGTAAGTTCCTTTTCCTATGTTGTCCGGGTAACTTGTGGTATCCGGATGACGTCCGGAAAAGTCCTGATTGTCCGGAAAAGTAGTGTTGTCCGGATAACTTGTGGTATCCGGATACTTTAGCTGTTTGGTTATTTTTTTACTAGTTTTTGAATGAGGACTGATTAAGGTTTTCTGAAAATTTTCTCGGAACCCCCGTGTTAAGTCGCCTTAGGGGAACATTTGAGGATTTGAGTTCTATAGAGTTCTTAGCCTTAGTAAGACTTATGTGTTTTATGTGGTAAAGAGATATCTGTATCTATGTGTTATAGATCCTGTGAATTCTGGGTAAAGGACTGAACCTGTTTAGAAGGCTTGGAAACGTGTTGATAAGCAATAAGGTGAGTTTTACTTTAAAAGTATTTTCAACTGGAATACATACGTATAGTTTGGGAATGTGATAATTGGTGATGATGTGTTTATATGTGAATTATAATATATTGAGGTATTATGTTTACATGAGTATTATAATGTGTTATAATACGTTGGCCGGGCTTAGGACCGGTGTGTTTGGCTATAGAATCTGTATAGCGTTGTTTGGCTGTAGATGTTGTACAGCGTTGTATTTTATTAGTTGGCTTGCTACCACTAATATGGCCAGGAAGAAATGAGAAGGAAAGGTATATGATGTGTGAGTTTAAATTGGATATATGTAACAATGTGGCGTGATTTATATGATTGAAGTTTGTATAAATGGTTTTTAAACTAACAGGGGTTTCTCACTTAGACCAACAGGTCTAACCCTCATTTTGTTTTAAAAATATGTATTCCAGGTGGCGGATCAAGTAAGGGCAAGTAAGTAGAGTATGAGATGGATGGCTAGTAAGGAAGACTATAAGACGAAGCTTTTGACTTATTTAGTAGTTGTAATGGAATGTTAAATGTTACGGATGCAAATAGCACAAGGATTGTATTTCAAATGTTGTTCTTTCTATTTGTAAAAGACTACTGGACCGTACATGTAAAGTGAAGTTTGTTTGTTATATCTATTTGTGTTAATGTGGGTGATATGTCGTGTATATGGGATAAGGGTTGTTACATTAGGTGTATTTTTTCCTTTCTTTTGTCATTATATTGCCAGGAGTGCCGCCTCCTTTCCAAAAAAAAAAGTTTTCACAAATCAACTTCAACTCACCTCGCTAGATTTAAGCTAAATCTTGAATTTCTCCCAACGTAAGCTCCTTTGATGCAACCCGGATCCTTTAGGCCAAATCTTCCAAAACCTAGATGCACAAGTTTCCAACCATAAGTATTTATCCTCAAATACTTTGAATCATTCCCCAAACATTTAGAACCCAAAATCTCAAATACATCAAGCCCTAATCTTCATAAATGAAGAAGGAGAAGAATATTTCAACTAAACATAACCAAAATCGTCCACAATACTCCAAACGAGAAAGAAAGTGAACAAAATATGATTTTGAGCAATTAATCCTTTAATGACATATTATGATTTCTACACATCGAAATAACCAAAAGCCCCAAATATGGCTGTTTTACAACATTTATGAAGATAACCATTTCAAAAGAGTTAAACTATTCCATCAACTCAACCATTGATATTTTCAAGTAAAACACACAAATATTTGGAAAATAACATTTTTGTCATGCACAAAGTTTTCACAAATCAACTTGAACTCACCTCGCTAGATTTAAGCTAAATCTAGAATTTCTCCCAACGTAAGTTCCTTTGATGCTACCCGGATCCTTTAGGCCAAATCTTCCAAAACCTAGATCCACAAGTTTCCAACCATAAGTATTTATCCTCAAATACTTATAATCATTCCCCAAACATTTAGAACCCAAAATCTCAAATACATCAAGCCCTAATCTTCATAAATGAATAAGGAGAAGAACATTTCAACTAAACATAACCATAATCGTCCACAATACTCCAAACGAGAAAGAAAGTGAAGAAAATATGATTTTGAGCAATTAATCCTTTAATGACATATTATGATTTCTACACATCGAAATATTCAAAAGCCCCAAATATGGTTGTTTTACAACATTTATGAAGATAACCGTTTCAAAAGAGTTAAACTATTCCATTAACTCAACCGTTGATATTTTCAAGTAAAACACACAAATATTTGGAAAATAACATTTTTGGCATGCACAAAGTTTTCACAAATCAACTTGAACTCACCTCGCTAGATTTAAGCTAAATCTTGAATTTCTCCCAACGTAAGCTCCTTTGATGCAACCCGGATCCTTTAGGCCAAATCTTCCAAAACCTAGATGCACAAGTATCCAACCATAAGTATTTATCCTCAAATACTTTGAATCATTCCGCAAACATTTAGAACCCAAAATCTCAAATACATCAAACCCTAATCTTCATAAATGAAGAAGGAGAAGAACATTTCAACTAAACATAACCAAAATCGTCCACAATACTCCAAACGAGAAAGAAAGTGAACAAAATATGATTTTGAGCAATTAATCCTTTAATGACATATTATGATTTCTACACATCGAAATAACCAAAAGCCCCAAATATGGTTGTTTTACAACATTTATGAAGATAACCATTTCAAAAGAGTTAAACTGAATCATCAACTCAACCATTGATATTTTCAAGTAAAACACACAAATATTTGGAAAATAACATTTTTGTCATGCACAAAGTTTTCACAAATCAACTTGAACTCACCTCGCTAGATTTAAGCTAAATCTAGAATTTCTCCCAACGTAAGCTCCTTTGATGCTACCCGGATCCTTTAGGCCAAATCTTCCAAAACCTAGATCCACAAGTTTCCAACCATAAGTATTTATCCTCAAATACTTATAATCATTCCCCAAACATTTAGAACCCAAAATCTCAAATACATCAAGCCCTAATCTTCATAAATGAAGAAGGAGAAGAACACTTCAACTAAACATAACCATAATCGTCCACAATAGAAACGAGAAAGAAAGTGAAGAAAATATGATTTTGAGCAATTAATCTTTTAATGACATATTATGATTTCTACACATCAAAATATTCAAAAGCCCCAAATATGGTTGTTTTACAACATTTATAAAGATAACCGTTTTAAAAGAGTTAAACTATTCCATTAACTCAACCATTGATATTTTCAAGTAAAACACACAAATATTTGGAAAATAACATTTTTGTCATGCACAAAGTTTTCACAAATCAACTTGAACTCACCTCGCTAGATTTAAGCTAAATATAGAATTTCTCCCAACGTAAGCTCCTTTGATGCTACCCGGATCCTTTAGGCCAAATCTTCCAAAACCTAGATCCACAAGTTTCAAACCATAAGTATTTATCCTCAAATACTTATAATCATTCCCCAAACATTTAGAACCCAAAATCTCAAATACATCAAGCCCTAATCTTCATAAATGAAGAAGGAGAAGAACACTTCAACTAAACATAACCATAATCGTCCACAATACTCCAAACGAGAAAGAAAGTGAAGAAAATATGATTTTGAGCAATTAATCGTTTAATGACATATTATGATTTCTACACATCGGAATATTCAAAAGCCCCAAATATGGTTGTTTTACAACATTTATGAAGATAACCGTTTCAAAAGAGTTAAACTATTCCATTATCTCAACCATTGATATTTTCAAGTAAAACACACAAATATTTGGAAAATAACATTTTTGGCATGCACAAAGTTTTTCACAAATCAACTTGAACTCACCTCGCTAGATTTAAGCTAAATCTTGGATTTCTCCCAACGTAAGCTCCTTTGATGCAACCCGGATCCTTTAGGCCAAATCTTCCAAAACCTAGATGCACAAGTTTCCAACCATTAGTATTTATCCTACATTGAATCATTCCCCAAACATTTAGAACCTAAAATCTCAAATACATCAAGCCCTAATCTTCATAAATGAAGAAGGAGAAGAACATTTCAACTAAACATAACCAAAATCGTCCACAATACTCCAAACGAGAAAGAAAGTGAACAAAATATGATTTTGAGCAATTAATCCTTTAATGACATATTATGATTTCTACACATCGAAATAACCAAAAGCCCCAAATATGGTTGTTTTACAACATTTATGAAGATAACCATTTCAAAAGAGTTAAACTATTCCATCAACTCAACCATTGATATTTTCAAGTAAAACACACAAATATTTGGAAAATAACATTTTTGTCATGCACAAAGTTTTCACAAATCAACTTGAACTCACCTCGCTAGATTTAAGCTAAATCTAGAATTTCTCCCAACGTAAGCTCCTTTGATGCTACCCGGATCCTTTAGGCCAAATCTTCCAAAACCTAGATCCACAAGTTTCCAACCATAAGTATTTATCCTCAAATACTTATAATCATTCCCCAAACATTTAGAACCCAAAATCTCAAATACATCAAGCCCTAATCTTCATAAATGAAGAAGGAGAAGAACACTTCAACTAAACATAACCATAATCGTCCACAATACTCCAAACGAGAAAGAAAGTGAAGAAAATATGATTTTGAGCAATTAATCGTTTAATGACATATTATGATTTCTACACATCGGAATATTCAAAAGCCCCAAATATGGTTGTTTTACAACATTTATGAAGATAACCGTTTCAAAAGAGTTAAACTATTCCATTATCTCAACCATTGATATTTTCAAGTAAAACACACAAATATTTGGAAAATAACATTTTTGTCATGCACAAAGTTTTCACAAATCAACTTGAACTCACCTCGCTAGATTTAAGCTAAATCTAGAATTTCTCCCAACGTAAGCTCCTTTGATGCTACCCGGATCCTTTAGGCCAAATCTTCCAAAACCTAGATCCACAAGTTTCCAACCATAAGTATTTATCCTCAAATACTTATAATCATTCCCC
>JAWVWS010000214.1:33500-121500 GCA_033807775.1 Saussurea involucrata
TTAAAATCATATTTTGTTCACTTTCTTTCTCGTTTGGAGTATTGTGGACGATTTTGGTTATGTTTAGTTGAAGTGTTCTTCTCCTTCTTCATTTATGAAGATTAGGGCTTGATGTATTTGAGATTTTGGGTTCTAAATGTTTGGGGAATGATTCAAAGTATTTGAGGATAAATACTTATGGTTGGAAACTTGTGCATCTAGGTTTTGGAAGATTTGGCCTAAAGGATCCGGGTTGTATCAAAGGAGCTTACGTTGGGAGAAATTCAAAATTTAGCTTAAATCTAGCGAGGTGAGTTCAAGTTGATTTGTGAAAACTTTGTGCATGCCAAAAATGTTATTTTCCAAATATTTGTGTGTTTTACTTGAAAATATCAACGGTTGAGTTAATGGAATAGTTTAACTCTTTTGAAATGGTTATCTTCATAAATGTTGTAAAACAACCATATTTGGGGATTTTGGATATTTCGATGTGTAGAAATCATAATATGTCATTAAAGGATTAATTGCTCAAAATCATATTTTCTTCACTTTCTTTCTCGTTTGGAGTATTGTGGACGATTATGGTTATGTTTAGTTGAAGTGTTCTTCTCCTTCTTCATTTATGAAGATTAGGGCTTGATGAATTTGAGATTTTGGGTTCTAACTGTTTGGGGAATGATTATAAGTATTTGAGGATAAATACTTATGGTTGGAAACTTGTGGATCTAGGTTTTGGAAGATTTGGCCTAAAGGATCCGGGTTGCATCAAAGGAGCTTACGTTGGGAGAAATTCTAGATTTAGCTTAAATCTAGCGAGGTGAGTTCAAGTTGATTTGTGAAAACTTTGTGCATGCCAAAAATTTTATTTTCCAAATATTTGTGTGTTTTACTTTAAAATATCAACAGTTCAGTTAATGGAATAGTTTAACTCTTTTGAAATGGTTATCTTCATAAATGTTGTAAAACAACCATATTTGGGGATTTTGGATATTTCGATGTGTAGAAATCATAATATGTCATTAAAGGATTAATTGCTTAAAATCATATTTTGTTCACTTTCTTTCTCGTTTGGAGTATTGTGGACGATTTTGGTTATGTTTAGTTGAAGTGTTCTTCTCCTTCTTCATTTATGAAGATTAGCGCTTGACGTATTTGAGATTTTGGGTTCTAAATGTTTGGGGAATGATTCTAAGTATTTGAGGATAAATACTTATGGTTGGAAACGTGTGGATCTAGGTTTTTAAAGATTTGGCCTAAAGGATCCGGGTTGCATCAAAGGAGCTTACGTTGGGAGAAATTCTAGATTTAGCTTAAATCTAGCGAGGTGAGTTCAAGTTGATTTGTGAAAACTTTGTGCATGACAAAAATGTTATTTTCCAAATATTTGTGTGTTTTACTTGAAAATATCAATGGTTGAGTTAATGCAATAGGTTAACTCTTTTGAAATGGTTATCTTCCTAAATGTTGTAAAACAACCATATTTGGGGCTTTTGGTTATTTCAATGTGTAGAAATCATAATATGTCATTAAAGGATTAATTGCTTAAAATCATATTTTGTTCACTTTCTTTCTCGTTTGGAGTATTGTGGACGATTTTGGTTATGTTTAGTTGAAATGTTCTTCTCCTTCTTCATTTATAAAGATTAGGGCTTGATGTATTTGAGATTTTGGGTTCTAAATGTTTGGGGAATGATTATAAGTATTTGAGGATAAATACTTATAATGGAAACTTGTAGATCTAGGTTTTGGAAGATTTGGCCTAAAGGATCCGGGTTACATCAAAGGGGCTTACGTTGGGAGAAATTCTAGATTTAGCTTAAATCTAGCGAGGTGAGTTCAAGTTGATCTGTGAAAACTTTGTGCATGCCAAAAATGTTATTTTCCAAATATTTGTGCGTTTTACTTGAAAATATCAATGGTTGAGTTAATGGAATAGTTTAACTCTTTTGAAACTGTTATCTTCATAAATGTTGTAAAACAACCATATTTGGGGCTTTTGAATATTTCGATGTGTAGAAATCATAATATGTCATTAAAGGATTAATTGCTCAAAATCATATTTTCTTCACTTTCTTTCTCGTTTGGAGTATTGTGGACGATTATGGTTATGTTTAGTTGAAGTGTTCTTCTCCTTCTTCTTTTATGAAGATTAGGGCTTGATGTATTTGAGATTTTGGGTTCTAAATGTTTGGGGAATGATTCTAAGTATTTGAGGATAAATACTTATGGTTGGAAACTTGTGGATCTAGGTTTTGGAAGATTTGGCCTAAAGGATCCGGGTTGCATCAAAGGAGCTTACGTTGGGAGAAATTCTAGATTTAGCTTAAATCTAGCGAGGTGAGTTCAAGTTGATTTGTGAAAACTTTGTGAATGACAAAAATGTTATTTTCCAAATATTTGTGTGTTTTACTTGAAAATATCAATGGTTGAGTTAATGCAATAGGTTAACTCTTTTGAAATGGTTATCTTCCTAAATGTTGTAAAACAACCATATTTGGGGCTTTTGGTTATTTCGATGTGTAGAAATCATAATATGTCATTAAAGGATTAATTGCTTAAAATCATATTTTGTTCACTTTCTTTCTCGTTTGGAGTATTGTGGACGATTTTGGTTATGTTTAGTTGAAGTGTTCTTCTCCTTCTTCATTTATGAAGATTAGGGCTTGATGTATTTGAGATTTTGGGTTCTAAATGTTTGGGGAATGATTCAAAGTATTTGAGGATAAATACTTATGGTTGGAAACTTGTGCATCTAGGTTTTGGAAGATTTGGCCTAAAGGATCCGGGTTGTATCAAAGGAGCTTACGTTGGGAGAAATTCAAGATTTAGCTTAAATCTAGCGAGGTGAGTTCAAGTTGATTTGTGAAAACTTTGTGCATGCCAAAAATGTTATTTTCCAAATATTTGTGTGTTTTACTTGAAAATATCAACGGTTGAGTTAATGGAATAGTTTAACTCTTTTGAAATGGTTATCTTCATAAATGTTGTAAAACAACCATATTTGGGGATTTTGGATATTTCGATGTGTAGAAATCATAATATGACATTAAAGGATTAATTGCTCAAAATCATATTTTGTTCACTTTCTTTCTCGTTTGGAGTATTGTGGACGATTTTGGTTATGTTTAGTTGAAGTGTTTTTCTCCTTCTTCATTTATGAAGATTAGGGCTTGATGTATTTGAGATTTTGGGTTCTAAATGTTTGGGGAATGATTCTAAGTATTTGAGGATAAATACTTATGGTTGGAAACTTGTGGATCTAGGTTTTGGAAGATTTGGCCTAAAGGATCTGGGTTGCATCAAAGGAGCTTACGTTGGGAGAAATTCTAGATTTAGCTTAAATCTAGCGAGGTGAGTTCAAGTTGATTTGTGAAAACTTTGTGCATGACAAAAATGTTATTTTCCAAATATTTGTGTGTTTTACTTGAAAATATCAATGGTTGAGTTAATGCAATAGGTTAACTCTTTTGAAATGGTTATCTTCCTAAATGTTGTAAAACAACCATATTTGGGTCTTTTGGTTATTTCGATGTGTAGAAATCATAATATGTCATTAAAGGATTAATTGCTTAAAATCATATTTTGTTCACTTTCTTTCTCATTTGGAGTATTGTGGACGATTTTGGTTATGTTTAGTTGAAGTGTTCTTCTCCTTCTTCATTTATGAAGATTAGGGCTTGATGTATTTGAGATTTTGGGTTCTAAATGTTTGGGGAATTATTCAAAGTATTTGAGGATAAATACTTATGGTTGGAAACTTGTGGATCTAGGTTTTGGAAGATTTGGCCTAAAGGATCCGGGTTGTATCAAAGGAGCTTACGTTGGGAGAAATTCAAGATTTAGCTTAAATCTAGCGAGGTGAGTTCAAGTTGATTTGTGAAAACTTTGTGCATGCCAAAAATGTTATTTTCCAAATATTTGTGCGTTTTACTTGAAAATATCAATGGTTGAGTTAATGGAATAGTTTAACTCTTTTGAAACTGTTATCTTCATAAATGTTGTAAAACAACCATATTTGGGGCTTTTGAATATTTCGAGGTGTAGAAATCATAATATGTCATTAAAGGATTAATTACTCAAAATCATATTTCTTCACTTTCTTTCTCGTTTGGAGTACTGTGGACGATTATGGTTATGTTTAGTTGAAGTGTTCTTCTCCTTCTTCATTTATGAAGATTAGGGCTTGATGTATTTGAGATTTTGGGTTCTAAATGTTTGGGGAATGATTATAAGTATTTGAGGATAAATACTTATAATGGAAACTTGTAGATCTAGGTTTTGGAAGATTTAGCCTAAAGGATCCGGGTTACATCAAAGGGGCTTACGTTGGGAGAAATTCTAGATTTAGCTTAAATCTAGCGAGGTGAGTTCAAGTTGATCTGTGAAAACTTTGTGCATGCCAAAAATGTTATTTTCCAAATATTTGTGCGTTTTACTTGAAAATATCAATGGTTGAGTTAATGGAATAGTTTAACTCTTTTGAAACTGTTATCTTCATAAATGTTGTAAAACAACCATATTTGGGGCTTTTGAATATTTCGATGTGTAGAAATCATAATATGTCATTAAAGGATTAATTGCTCAAAATCATATTTTCTTCACTTTCTTTCTCGTTTGGAGTATTGTGGACGATTATGGTTATGTTTAGTTGAAGTGTTCTTCTCCTTCTTCTTTTATGAAGATTAGGGCTTGATGTATTTGAGATTTTGGGTTCTAAATGTTTGGGGAATGATTCTAAGTATTTGAGGATAAATACTTATGGTTGGAAACTTGTGGATCTAGGTTTTGGAAGATTTGGCCTAAAGGATCCGGGTTGCATCAAAGGAGCTTACGTTGGGAGAAATTCTAGATTTAGCTTAAATCTAGCGAGGTGAGTTCAAGTTGATTTGTGAAAACTTTGTGAATGACAAAAATGTTATTTTCCAAATATTTGTGTGTTTTACTTGAAAATATCAATGGTTGAGTTAATGCAATAGGTTAACTCTTTTGAAATGGTTATCTTCCTAAATGTTGTAAAACAACCATATTTGGGGCTTTTGGTTATTTCGATGTGTAGAAATCATAATATGTCATTAAAGGATTAATTGCTTAAAATCATATTTTGTTCACTTTCTTTCTCGTTTGGAGTATTGTGGACGATTTTGGTTATGTTTAGTTGAAGTGTTCTTCTCCTTCTTCATTTATGAAGATTAGGGCTTGATGTATTTGAGATTTTGGGTTCTAAATGTTTGGGGAATGATTCAAAGTATTTGAGGATAAATACTTATGGTTGGAAACTTGTGCATCTAGGTTTTGGAAGATTTGGCCTAAAGGATCCGGGTTGTATCAAAGGAGCTTACGTTGGGAGAAATTCAAGATTTAGCTTAAATCTAGCGAGGTGAGTTCAAGTTGATTTGTGAAAACTTTGTGCATGCCAAAAATGTTATTTTCCAAATATTTGTGTGTTTTACTTGAAAATATCAACGGTTGAGTTAATGGAATAGTTTAACTCTTTTGAAATGGTTATCTTCATAAATGTTGTAAAACAACCATATTTGGGGATTTTGGATATTTCGATGTGTAGAAATCATAATATGACATTAAAGGATTAATTGCTCAAAATCATATTTTGTTCACTTTCTTTCTCGTTTGGAGTATTGTGGACGATTTTGGTTATGTTTAGTTGAAGTGTTTTTCTCCTTCTTCATTTATGAAGATTAGGGCTTGATGTATTTGAGATTTTGGGTTCTAAATGTTTGGGGAATGATTCTAAGTATTTGAGGATAAATACTTATGGTTGGAAACTTGTGTATCTAGGTTTTGGAAGATTTGGCCTAAAGGATCTGGGTTGCATCAAAGGAGCTTACGTTGGGAGAAATTCTAGATTTAGCTTAAATCTAGCGAGGTGAGTTCAAGTTGATTTGTGAAAACTTTGTGCATGACAAAAATGTTATTTTCCAAATATTTGTGTGTTTTACTTGAAAATATCAATGGTTGAGTTAATGCAATAGGTTAACTCTTTTGAAATGGTTATCTTCCTAAATGTTGTAAAACAACCATATTTGGGTCTTTTGGTTATTTCGATGTGTAGAAATCATAATATGTCATTAAAGGATTAATTGCTTAAAATCATATTTTGTTCACTTTCTTTCTCATTTGGAGTATTGTGGACGATTTTGGTTATGTTTAGTTGAAGTGTTCTTCTCCTTCTTCATTTATGAAGATTAGGGCTTGATGTATTTGAGATTTTGGGTTCTAAATGTTTGGGGAATTATTCAAAGTATTTGAGGATAAATACTTATGGTTGGAAACTTGTGGATCTAGGTTTTGGAAGATTTGGCCTAAAGGATCCGGGTTGTATCAAAGGAGCTTACGTTGGGAGAAATTCAAGATTTAGCTTAAATCTAGCGAGGTGAGTTCAAGTTGATTTGTGAAAACTTTGTGCATGCCAAAAATGTTATTTTCCAAATATTTGTGCGTTTTACTTGAAAATATCAATGGTTGAGTTAATGGAATAGTTTAACTCTTTTGAAACTGTTATCTTCATAAATGTTGTAAAACAACCATATTTGGGGCTTTTGAATATTTCGAGGTGTAGAAATCATAATATGTCATTAAAGGATTAATTACTCAAAATCATATTTCTTCACTTTCTTTCTCGTTTGGAGTACTGTGGACGATTATGGTTATGTTTAGTTGAAGTGTTCTTCTCCTTCTTCATTTATGAAGATTAGGGCTTGATGTATTTGAGATTTTGGGTTCTAACTGTTTGGGGAATGATTATAAGTATTTGAGGATAAATACTTATTGTTGGAAACTTGTGGATCTAGGTTTTGGAAGATTTGTCCTAAAGGATCCGGGTTGCATCAAAGGAGCTTACGTTGGGAGAAATTCTAGATTTAGCTTAAATCTAGCGAGGTGAGTTCAAGTTGATTTGTGAAAACTTTGTGCATGACAAAAATGTTATTTTCCAAATATTTGTGTGTTTTACTTGAAAATATCAATGGTTGAGTTAATGCAATAGGTTAACTCTTTTGAAATGGTTATCTTCCTAAATGTTGTAAAACAACCATATTTGGGGCTTTTGGTTATTTCGATGTGTAGAAATCATAATATGTCATTAAAGGATTAATTGCTTAAAATCATATTTTGTTCACTTTCTTTCTCGTTTGGAGTATTGTGGACGATTTTGGTTATGTTTAGTTGAAATGTTCTTCTCCTTCTTCATTTATAAAGATTAGGGCTTGATGTATTTGAGATTTTGGGTTCTAAATGTTTGGGGAATGATTATAAGTATTTGAGGATAAATACTTATAATGGAAACTTGTAGATCTAGGTTTTGGAAGATTTGGCCTAAAGGATCCGGGTTACATCAAAGGAGCTTACGTTGGGAGAAATTCTAGATTTAGCTTAAATCTAGCGAGGTGAGTTCAAGTTGATTTGTGAAAACTTTGTGCATGCCAAAAATGTTATTTTCCAAATATTTGTGCGTTTTACTTGAAAATATCAATGGTTGAGTTAATGGAATAGTTTAACTCTTTTGAAACTGTTATCTTCATAAATGTTGTAAAACAACCATATTTGGGGCTTTTGAATATTTCGATGTGTAGAAATCATAATATGTCATTAAAGGATTAATTGCTTAAAATCATATTTTGTTCACTTTCTTTCTCATTTGGAGTATTGTGGACGATTTTGGTTATGTTTAGTTGAAGTGTTCTTCTCCTTCTTCAATTATGAAGATTAGGGCTTGATGTATTTGAGATTTTGGGTTCTAAATGTTTGGGGAATTATTCAAAGTATTTGAGGATAAATACTTATGGTTGGAAACTTGTGGATCTAGGTTTTGGAAGATTTGGCCTAAAGGATCTGGGTTGCATCAAAGGAGCTTACGTTGGGAGAAATTCTAGATTTAGCTTAAATCTAGCGAGGTGAGTTCAAGTTGATTTGTGAAAACTTTGTGCATGACAAAAATGTTATTTTCCAAATATTTGTGTGTTTTACTTGAAAATATCAATGGTTGAGTTAATGCAATAGGTTAACTCTTTTGAAATGGTTATCTTCCTAAATGTTGTAAAACAACCATATTTGGGTCTTTTGGTTATTTCGATGTGTAGAAATCATAATATGTCATTAAAGGATTAATTGCTTAAAATCATATTTTGTTCACTTTCTTTCTCATTTGGAGTATTGTGGACGATTTTGGTTATGTTTAGTTGAAGTGTTCTTCTCCTTCTTCATTTATGAAGATTAGGGCTTGATGTATTTGAGATTTTGGGTTCTAAATGTTTGGGGAATTATTCAAAGTATTTGAGGATAAATACTTATGGTTGGAAACTTGTGGATCTAGGTTTTGGAAGATTTGGCCTAAAGGATCCGGGTTGTATCAAAGGAGCTTACGTTGGGAGAAATTCAAGATTTAGCTTAAATCTAGCGAGGTGAGTTCAAGTTGATTTGTGAAAACTTTGTGCATGCCAAAAATGTTATTTTCCAAATATTTGTGCGTTTTACTTGAAAATATCAATGGTTGAGTTAATGGAATAGTTTAACTCTTTTGAAACTGTTATCTTCATAAATGTTGTAAAACAACCATATTTGGGGCTTTTGAATATTTCGAGGTGTAGAAATCATAATATGTCATTAAAGGATTAATTACTCAAAATCATATTTCTTCACTTTCTTTCTCGTTTGGAGTACTGTGGACGATTATGGTTATGTTTAGTTGAAGTGTTCTTCTCCTTCTTCATTTATGAAGATTAGGGCTTGATGTATTTGAGATTTTGGGTTCTAACTGTTTGGGGAATGATTATAAGTATTTGAGGATAAATACTTATTGTTGGAAACTTGTGGATCTAGGTTTTGGAAGATTTGTCCTAAAGGATCCGGGTTGCATCAAAGGAGCTTACGTTGGGAGAAATTCTAGATTTAGCTTAAATCTAGCGAGGTGAGTTCAAGTTGATTTGTGAAAACTTTGTGCATGACAAAAATGTTATTTTCCAAATATTTGTGTGTTTTACTTGAAAATATCAATGGTTGAGTTAATGCAATAGGTTAACTCTTTTGAAATGGTTATCTTCATAAATGTTGTAAAACAACCATATTTGGGGCTTTTGGTTATTTCGATGTGTAGAAATCATAATATGTCATTAAAGGATTAATTGCTTAAAATCATATTTTGTTCACTTTCTTTCTCGTTTGGAGTATTGTGGACGATTTTGGTTATGTTTAGTTGAAGTGTTCTTCTCCTTCTTCATTTATGAAGATTAGGGCTTGATGTATTTGAGATTTTGGGTTCTAACCGTTTGGGGAATGATTATAGGTATTTGAGGATAAATACTTATGGTTGGAAACTTGTGGAGGAAGGACCACAATACGATCCGAAGAAGTCCCGATTTCAGAAATATGATAACCGTCCGCCATTTCGACCAGCGGAAAGACCATGTCAGAAGTGCAACCGTGTCCATCAAGGAAATTGCCAAGGTGATTTACGAGCGTGTTATAAGTGTGGGAAGACCGGACACGTCATCAAGGATTGTAAGGTAACGCGGTTATGTTTCTTATGCAATTCTCCGAATCATCTTCAGTCAAACTGTCCGCGGGGGAGGATACAGCAAGGTGGGTCATCGAGCAGGCCAGCGATTGTTAAACCAGTAATACCAAGACTGGAACCGCCAGTAACCAGGGGTCGTGCATTTCAAATGACTGAGAAAGAAGCGGAGGAAACCCCGGATGTGGTCACAGGTACATTTTTGATAAACTCTACACGTGCTAAGGTGTTGTTTGATTCCGGTGCAAACCGATCGTTTGTGTCACCTACATTTGCTGCTTGCCTGTGTTTGAAACCTAAAATGTTAGAACATGCTCAATTAGTAGATACTGCAAATGATAACCAAGTGTTGGTTAGAGAAGTATTTGATGGTTGTGTGATAAATATAGAGGTGTGTGGAGTGCCTATACAACTGTTTCCTATAACTTTGATAGAGTTTGACGTAGTAGTGGGAATGGACTGGTTAGCCGAGAATCAGGCTAACATAGTGTGTGATAAGAAGGTAATAAATGTTGTATTACCTGAGAGGGGACCGGTAGTGATTTATGGTGATCGTAGGAATCATCAGTCCTGTCTTATATCGATAATAAAAGCACGTAGGTGTGTTAATAAGGGTTGTCAGAGTTACTTGGCTTATGTGATAGATATTAAGACAGAAAAGAATAGGAAGGAAGATATCCCTATTGTTAGTGAATTCCCTGAAGTATTCCCCGAAGACTTGAATAGTAAGCCCATTAGACAAGTAGAGTTTGGTATAGACCTGGTTCCTGGAGCCACTCCTGTAGCCCGTGCACCGTATCGTTTGGCACCTCCAGAGATGAAAGAGATGATGGCACAACTGCAAGACCTATCCGATAAAGGCTTCATCAGACCTAGTTCTTTACCGTGGGGAGCACCAGTGTTATTTGTGAAAAAGAAGGATGGTTCGATGAGAATGTGTATCGACTACCGAGAACTGAATAAGCGCACGATAAAGAACAAGTATCCGCTACCTCGAATTGATGACCTCTTCGATCAGTTAGTTGGAGCTTGCTATTTCTCCAAGATTGATCTAAGGTCCGGTTATCACCAGTTGAAAGTTAAAGAAGAAGACGTTTTAAAGACTGCTTTTCGAACAAGGTATGGTCATCATGAATTCTTAGTGATGCCGTTTGGCCTGACGAACGCTCCAGCTGCCGTTATGGATTTAATGAATAGGGTATGTAAGCCGTATCTCGATAAATTCGTTATTGTATTTATCGATGATATCCTTATCTATTCCCGATCCAAGGAAGAGCATGCGCAACATCTTCGTTTGGTTCTGGAGCTACTGAAGAAGGAAAAGTTGTATGCAAAATTTTCTAAATGTGAATTCTGCCTGCGGAAAGTTCAATTTCTGGGGCACGTGGTTTCTGAGAAAGGTATATAAGTTGATCCGATGAAAGTGGAAGCAGTTGAAAAGTGGGAACCGCCGAAGACAACAACCGAAGTACGTAGTTTTCTGGGTTTAGCCGGCTACTATCGGTAATTCATAAAAGACTTCTCTCGTATCGCAACGCCTTTGACTAAGCTGACCCGGAAGAACCTGAAATTTGAATGGAAAGCAGAACAAGACGAGGCATTCTGGATATTGAAAGAGAAACTGTGCAGCGCGCCGATTCTATCACTACCTGAAGGTTCAAAAGACTTTGTGGTTTATAGTGATGCATCCAAATTGGGGTTGGGATGTGTGCTTATGCAGCGTGGGAAAGTTATTGCTTATGCTTCTCGTCAATTAAAGGATCATGAAAGGCAGTATCCTACGCACGACATGGAGCTTGCAGCAGTCGTTTTCGCGTTAAAGATTTGGAGACATTATCTGTATGGTTCCAAATGTCAGATTTATACCGATCATAAAAGTCTCCAACATCTCTTTGATCAGAAGGAACTAAATATGAGACAAAGAAGATGGTTAGAATTGCTGAATGATTACGACTGTGAAATCCTTTATCATCCGGGAAAGGCAAATGTGGTAGCTGATGCATTGAGTCGACAAGAAAGGAGTGGGACAATAAAAGTTATTTCGCTACGAACTGAACTCCTACCCAACATATTTGACGAATTGCATAAGTGTCAAGTGGAGGCTTATCAAGATGAACAATTGAAATCAGAACGGTTAGTGGGGATGTCAGCATTGCTAGTAACAGATGATCGTGGGTTATTGTGTCTGGGAAACAGAGTGTGGGTACCTCGTTTGGGTGGGTTACGTGACCGTGTTTTACAAGAAGCTCATCAATCTCGTTTCTCTATTCACCCAGGTACAAACAAGATGTATAAAGACCTAAAACAATTCTATTGGTGGCCGGGGATAAAAAGAGGGATTGCTCAGTATGTGGAAAAATGTGATACTTGTAAGAAAGTAAAGATCGAACACCAAAAGCCGTTTGGTCAACTACAACGGCTAGAAATACCTATGTGGAAGTGGGAGAAGATTACCACATGCTTCATCACGAAGCTACCAAGAACTCCGAAAGGATTTGATTCTATTTGGGTGATCGTCGATAGATTGACAAAGTCTGCACACTTTCTACCGATAAAGGAAACCGATTCGATGGAACGATTAGCTAAGTTATACATTGACGAAATAGTAACTCGACATGGAGTTCCAATCTCGATCATTTCTGATTGTGATAGTCGTTTTACTTCAAGATTCTGGAGAAGTTTTCAAAGGGAAATGGGGACACAGATAAAGTTAAGTACGGCGTATCATCCTCAAACAGATGGTCAAAGTGAACGAATGATTCAGACCTTAGAAGATATGCTCCGGGCTTACATTGTTGATTTTGGGGGATCGTGGGATAAACATTTACCGTTGATCGAATTCGCTTACAATAACAGTTATCATTCCAGCATACAAGCGGCACCGTTTGAAGTACTGTATGGTAGGAAATGCCGAACGCCTCTGTGTTGGAACGAAGTGGGAGAGAAACAGTTAGCGGGACCGGAAATAGTTCAGTTAACCACCGATAAGGTTACTCAGATTCGTGAACGATTGAAAGTGGCTCAAGACAGACAGAAAAGCTACGTTGACCGACGTAGAAAGCCTTTGGAATTTCAAATCGGGGATTTCGTAATGTTAAATGTTTCACCGTGGAAAGGAGTCATCCGATTTGGACGACAAGGTAAACTTTGCCCGAGATATATCGGACCATTTGCAATTACAGAAAGGATCGATGAAGTAGCTTACCGATTAGATCTTCAGCCGGAGTTGAGCAGGATTCATAACGCATTTCACGTATCGAACTTCCGAAAGTGTTTGGTTACTCTAGATCAGTCGGTCTCCATACCAGAAATACAAGTCGATGAAAGACTGAATTATGTGGAAGAACCGGAAGCTATAGTTGATCATAAAGTTAAAGTGCTGCGGAATAAGGAGATCAGGCAAGTGAAGGTTCAGTGGAGGCATCATAGAGGTCAGGATGCTATGTGGGAATCTGAATCAGAAATGAGAGCCAAATACCCTCATCTTTTTGCATAACTGAATTCCGGGACAGAATTCTTTTAAAGGGGAGATGATGTAATACCCCGGGTAATTCAGTTAGATAAATTCCCTATCAGTTAAATTATTTAACCTTAAGATTTGATGTTTAGGATAAGTATGAGATAAGTTATAAGTTCAAGGGTGTTTTGGTACTTATTATATAATTTCAGCCAAAAGTGGAAGATTGATACTTAAATATCTTAAGTATTTAGGTTACCACTTTCCTTATTCAGAAAGTGTGTATGTGTGTGTACGTTTTGAGAGAAAAAGAAGCAAAGGAAGAAAACGTACGGATAGGTCTTCAATTGATTGGGCTGGAATCGAATTGGAGGTAAGTTCCTTTACAATTTGTGTTTATAATCAGTAGTATTAGACTTCTATCGGTTTAGAATTTCTAAATTCGCGACTTGATTGGATTTCAATCGATTTCTGGGTAAATGGAAACCGACTATGTTCTTGAGAGTCCCGGTGAAATCCTGATAGACTCCCGGTAGTGTGAGTCCCGGTATAGGAGACTCCCGGTATTGTGAGTCCCGGTATAGCAAACTTCCGGTAGTGTAGAGTTCCGGTAATGTGAACTCCCGGTATAGGAACTCCCGGTACTGAAGAGTCCCGATACTGTATAAGTACCGGTACCCTGTGTAGTCCCGGTACTGGGTTAAGTGAAGTGTAATGGGACAGTTGATGATAGGAAATTGTTAGGCTTTATGTGTTTGGTTAGTAAAGCGATGTATGTATCTTAACTTGTTTCAGATTCCGTGGAATCGTGATAAGAGATAAGATCATTTTGAAAGGATCTTGCGAGCGTGTGTAATAATCAAGACAGGTGAGTTTACTTTGAAAACGTTTTTAACTGGAATACGTATATGTGTGGATTGGGAATGCAATTGTTGATGACTATGTGTTTATATGTGTGATATATGTGAATTATAATATAGTGAGGTATTATATTTACATGAGTATTATAATGCGTTATAATAAGTTGGCCGGGTTTAGGACCGGTGTGTTTGGCTATAGAATCTGTATAGCGTTGTTTGGCTGTAGATGTTGTACAGCGTTGTAAATTATTAGTTGGCTTGCTACCAACTAATATGGCCAGGAGGAATGAGAAGGGAAAGTATAGGATATGTGAGCTTAATTGGATGTATATGATTGTGTTGCGTGATTTATATGAATGAAGTTTATATAAATGGTTTTTAAACTAACAGGGATTTCTCAATTAGACCATCAGGTCTAACCCTCATTTTGTTTTAAAAATATGTATTCCAGGTGGTGGATCAAGTAAGAGCAAGTAATTAGAGTAACCGATGGATGGCTTGTGTGAAGAATTATAAGATGAAGATTTTGGCTTGTTTAGCAGTTGTATCACAATATTAAATGTTATGTATGTAAATAGTACAAAGATTGTAGTAGAATGGTTTTCTTCCGATTGTAAAAGACTACGGGACCGTACTTGTAATGTGAAGTTCGTTTGTTATATCTATGTTGTGTTACATTATGTGATATGTTGTGTATATGGGATTTGGGTTGTTACATATGGAATATGGGTTGTTACACTAAACATAACCAAAATCGTCCACAATACTCCAAACGAGAAAGAAAGTGAACAAAATATGATTTTGAGCAATTAATCCTTTAATGACATATTATGATTTGTACACATCGAAATATCCAAAAGCCCCAAATATGGTTGTTTTACAACATTTATGAAGATAACCATTTCAAAAGAGTTAAACTATTCCATTAACTCAACCATTGATATTTTCAAGTAAAACACACAATTATTTGGAAAATAACATTTTTGGCATGCACAAAGTTTTCACAAATCAACTTGAACTCAACTCGCTAGATTTAAGCTAAATCTAGAGTTTCTCCCAACGTAAGCTCCTTTGATGCAACCCGGATCCTTTAGACCAAATCTTCCAAAACCTAGATCCACAAGTTTCCAACCATAAGTATTTATCCTCAAATACTTAGAATCATTCCCCAAACATTTAGAACCCAAAATCTCAAATACATCAAGCCCTAATCTTCATAAATGAAGAGGGAGAAGAACACTTCAACTAAACATAACCAAAATCGTCCACAATACTCAAAACGAGAAAGAAAGTGAACAAAATATGATTTTGAGCAATTAATCCTTTAATGACATATTATGATTTCAACACATCGAAATATCCAAAATCCCCAAATATGGTTGTTTTACAACATTTATGAAGATAACCATTTCAAAAGAGTTAAACTATTCCATTAACTCAACCATTGATATTTTCAAGTAAAACACACAAATATTTGGAAAATAACATTTTTGGCATGCACAAAGTTTTCACAAATCAACTTGAACTCACCTCGCTTGATCTAAGCTAAATCTAGAATTTCTCCCAACGTAAGCTCCTTTGATGCAACCCGGATCCTTTAGGCCAAATCTTCCAAAACCTAGATCCACAAGTTTCCAACCATAAGTATTTATCCTCAAATATTTAGAATCATTCCCCAAACATTTAGAACCCAAAATCTCAAATACATCAAGCCCTAATCTTCATAAATGAAGAAGGAGAAGAACATTTCAACTATACATAACCAAAATCGTCCACAATACTCTAAACGAGAAAGAAAGTGAAGAAAATATGATTTTAAGCAATTAATCCTTTAATGTAATACCCCGGGTAAATCCGTTAATTAAAATCTAGTTCTGTTGTGTTTATTTTCTTTATAATTGATGTTAGGGTAAGTTTAGGAGGGTTTATAAGTTTAAAGGGTAAAAGTTTGACCAAATAATAAATTAAAGGTGTATTAGTTATTAGTGAGGAGTTTAGTGGTGGAAATGGTAAATATATTTAGATATTACCCTTTTAGTTTTCTGATATTTTCATATCAGCTAAAGATCAGATTTCAAGTGTGTGTTAGTGTGTGTATTGAGAGAAAAGAAGAAAAGGAAGAAAATAAAGCAATTGGACATCATTTGGTGTACTTGGAAGAGATTAAGGTGTGTTTTCTTTGTATTTTATGTTTGTAAGTGTTTATGGATGGTTGCTATCGGAGTAGAATCATCAAAATCATATTTGAGGTCGATTCAGCCAATTTCTGGGTGAAAAATGGGTAAACCGACAGTGGTGTCCGGATAAAGTAGAAGGTGTCCGGGTAGTTTTGTTGATGGTGTCCGGATGACTTTCTGAAGGTGTCCGGACAGGGTTTTATCCGGGTAAGTTCCTCTTTTCTTATGTTTTCCGGATGAAATGAGATACCGGATAGTGTCCGGGTTACTTTGGTATCCGGATGTCGTCCGGATGGTTGTGGTGTCCGGAAAAGTCAAGTTGTCCGGATTCTTTGTGTTGTCCGGAAAGTTGTCCGGATACTTTGAGGTTTCCGGATAACTTGGTTGTTTGGGTAATTTTGAGGATAAGAGTTATGTAGATGTATCTAGAGTCCATAACCTGCTAGTAACTCTTATACATAAGTCGGTAAGGAGATATTTGTATGTAAATGGTTTCAGATTCTGTGAATTTTGGATAAAGGATCGGATAGCTCGGAGAAAGGCTTGGAAGTGTATTTTTAAGCATTCAAGGTGAGTTTTACTTTAAAACGTTTTCAACTGGAATATATATATATATATCTGTGTTTATATATATATGAGATGGATATGTGTGGAATGGATATACGATCAAGGTGTGAATATTTTGTGTTTATAATATAGTAAGATATTATATTTATTGGTGCATTACACTACACAAGTGCACAGTAGCCGGGTTCCGGTGAGCGGACCGGTGAGTAGTCGGGTTCCGGTGTGCGGACCGACGGGTAGCCGGGTTCCGGTGAGCGGACCGATGGGTAGCCGGGTTCCAGTGTGCAGACCGGTTGTTGATTTATTAGTTGGCTTGCTACCAACTAATATGGCCATTTATGGAGGAATAAGGTGAATGAGATGTACACGATGCACAAGTCTGGATTGGTATTTAAATACGTGTGGTATGTTTATATTTTACGAAAGGATTACCAAAGGTTTATCTAAACTATTTTGATACAAAGGATTTACATAAAAGGTTTTATAATGATTTGGGAAAGGACCGGGATTAACTCACTAGACCCGTTTGGTCTAACCCTCATTTTGTTTTCAAAAATATGTTTTCCAGGTCGAGAAATTGATAGCGGCAAAGGAAAGAATAAGGTGTAGGCTGCCTCCGTTGATCGATGATGTTTAAGAACCTTTTATATATTTTGTAGTGTCAAGACTAATGAGACCGTACTTGGTTTGTTATGTATTTTTCTTATGAATGTAATGATGTTACGCAATATATGTTATTTGATGTATGTTATGGGATTTGGGTCGTTACAAATGGTATCAGAGCCTTAGTTTAAGGGATTTAGGTATTTGGATTTATACCTAGACTTAAACTGCATGTGAAGTAGGATGTCCCTATTATTTTAGAACCTTGGGAAGTTAAGTATAAAAAGGTAGAAGGAACATTATGTAAGGTATTTTCAAATTACACCTGGCCAGTGTAAGCATGAACTTACAAGTACATGTTGAACCGGAATATCTTGTTATATGGGGTATGTGTTTATGTGTATGTTAATCTTGTTTGAATCTACAGAATGGCAAGCGGTACTCGAAATACGAATAGAAGAGGAGGAGGAAATCCGAATAGTACGAATCCACCAATAGGAACGGGAGGAAGAAGAGGAGAGCGACGGGGAGGTAGAACCGGGGCAGAATCGGAGGTAGAGTTCAGGGGCGAGGTACGGAGTTTATTACAAGAGACGATTTGATGGCGGAGATGGGAAGACTTCAAGAAAATATCCAGGCTATGTTCGACCAAGCTCGTCATACAGAAATACCAGATCCTGGACCCGAAGACGAAATGCCAATCACACCGACTGATATACCAGTACTAAGGAGGCGCGACTACAAAATTTTCTTAAGCTGTAAACCTCCAACATACTCAGGAGATAGAGACCCAGTGAAGGCAATGAGATGGTTAAAAGAAATAGAAGCCATCTTCAAGACCAGTAAGTGTGCGGATGCGGACAGAGTATTATACGGAATGGCGATGTTGAAGGCAGATGCTCTGTACTGGTGGGAAGCTCACATTGATTCCATAGGGTCGGATGTATACTCTACTTTTACTTGGGACGAATTCACAACAGCATTCAAAGGACAGTTTTGTTCTCAAGCAGCAGTTAGACAATTGGAAGAGGAGTTCATGAACCTACACCAGCGAAGTTTATCGGTTAGGGTGTAACAACCCGGTTTCCCAAACATGCTTCAAATAACATACATTGCATAACTTCATTACATTTATAATAAAAGATACATAATAAACCACAAACGGTCCCTTCGGTCTCGAAACTACAAAATACATTAAGCTTCCTAATCAACGCCCATCAAAAGCTCCTTACACTTAATCCTTTCCTTTGCCGATCCTTAACCTGGAAAACATATTTTTGAAAGCAAAATGAGGGTTAGACCAAACGGGTCTAGTGAGTTAATCCCGGCCCTTTCCAAAATCATTATAAAACCTTTTATGTAAATCCTTTGTATCAAAATAGTTTAGATAAACCTTTGGTAATTCTTTCGTAAAATATAAACATACCACACGTATATAAATACCAAACAAGACTCGTGCATCGTGCTCCACTCATCCTCATCCTCGTTCCCATGGCCATATTAGTTGGTAGCAAGCCAACTAATAAATCAACGCCGTACAACAACTACGACACACACTTCAGCCGGCATACTTCGGCGTGCTCTCGTGTAGTATAATACTTACATAAATATAACATCTCATTATTTTATATTTAAAAGCATATACTCAATCGTATCTCAATATACGATATACCACACCATCACACATATCCTTTTCATATATAAATATAAACACATATATATATATATATATATATATATTTCACAAATTCTCAATCCACACATACTCATATATATATAAACACATATATATGTTCCCCAGTTGAAAACGTTTAAAGTAAAACTCACCTGAATGCTTATTACAACTCTTCCAAGCCTTTTCCAAGGATTCAGTCTATCAATCCCAATCCACAGAGTCTGCAATTAGATTAAATACAAATATCCCCTTACTAACTGATCACATAAAACATACTAGAAGACCAAGAACTCTAGATAACTCAAATCCTCAAAAGTGACCAAAACAGCTAAAGTATCCGGACAACCCAAACAACCCGGACAACACCACCTTTTCCGGACAACATGACTCTTCCGGACAACCTCAGTAATCCGGACAGCAAGACTAATCCGGACAACACAAGGAATCCGGATGCCATCCGGTCTCTAAATTATCCGGAAACCATCAATCAAATCGTCCGAACTCTATCAACAACTTACCCGGACACCACCCAAGAATCTACCCGGACACATTCAACTTATCCGGACACCCCTGTCGGTTTACCCCATTTTTCCCCAGATTCGACAGATTTTAGCCACAAGCATGAATTTGATGATTCTACTCCTATAGGAACCATTAACTAGTAATTACCAACACAAAATACACAGGGAGAATACCTTAAATCGTTTCCAAGCAATCCAATTGAAGCCTTAACCCTAGCTTTCTTCTTTTCTCTTTTCCTCTTGTGCTCCCAAACACACACATACACACTGAACTGATTTTCTGGATAATACTGATTTAGAAAATATCTAAATCCATTAAGGGTAATATCCAAATCAATATACCCCTTTAGTCCTTAAGTTATTCACTAATGACCAAATACACCCTTTACTTATAATTTATCCAAACTTACCTTTAACTTCACACTTGTAAAGTTAACAAAATTTTAACGGAACTAACATTTAACTAACGAACTTACCCGGGGTATTACATCATCTCCCCCTTAAAAGAATTCCGTCCCGGAATTCGGTTAAGCGAAAAAAGTAATGAATACTTATCGCTACTACTTCGGACTCAATCAAAACCATAGAAACTAACTGAACAGACACCCCGCACCCACCTATATCTCTAACACAGATAAGCAACAAAAGCACGGAAATACCAAAAACCATTTTGCACCGAAGTCATATTACACCTTAGCACGTATAGAGTTTATAAAAATATACCTGTAACCTCATCAGGACTTTCTTCCACCTCTTGTTCCGTCATCTGAAAAACTCGACCCTTTGCTTTCGGTACCTCAGGCCCTTGTTTCTCTCCCGGTTTAACACTCGTTGGTCTTACCGTCATACTACCCTGCTATGCTTTCCATTGCAGACAATATGACTGAATATGATCCGGGGAATTGCAAACGAAACATAATCGGTTTGCGCGACAATTCTTAGCGACATGTCCAGCCCCTCCATACTTGTAACAACTTCTAGGATCCACATAACAATTTCCTTGATGCACACGGTTTCATTTTGGACATGGTCTTTCAACTGGTCTGAAAGGTGAATAACTATCAAACCTCAGGGATTCATATTCTTCCGAATCGTACATCGTTTCTTCCAGTTTTCTTTTCCCAGCACTCTTATCACCAACGTCTCTCCGGTTATCCTGTTCTACATTTTCTGCGGCATCCACTGCGGCTGAGAAGGTATCGGGTCCTCTTGCAGTCACTAGCTTTCTAATTTATGCATTTAACCCAAAAATAAACCTTTCCATCTTTAGAGTCTCCGTGGCAACATAGTACTCCGCAAAGCGAGACTTCTCCAGAAAGAGAGCGGTGTAATCCCTAACCGATAAACTTCGCTGGTGTAGGTTCATGAACCCCTCTTCCAACTGTCTAACTGCTGCTTGAGAACAAAACTGTCCTTTGAATGCTGTTGTGAATTCGTCCCAAGTAAAAGTAGAGTATACATCCGACCTTGTGGAATCAATGTGAGCTTCCCACCAGTACAGAGCTTCTGCCTTCAACATCGCCGTTCCGTATAATATTCTGTCCTCATCTGCACACTTACTGGTCTTGAAGATGGCTTCTATTTCCTTCAACCATCTCATCGCCTTCACTGGGTCTCTATCTCCTGAGTAAGTTGGAAGTCTACAATTTAAGAACATCTTGTAATCACACCTTCTTGACACTGGTATGACCGTAGGTGTAATGGACATTTCGTCTTCCAAACCAGGATATGGTGTTTCAGTATGACGAGCTTGGTCGAACATAGTCTGGATATTTGCTTGAAGTCTTCCCATCTCCGCCATCAAATCGTCTCTGGTAATAAACTCCGTACCTCGCCCCTGAACTCTACCTCCGGTTCTGCCCCCAGTTCTACTCCCCGTTCTACCTCCGGATCTACCTCCCCCTCGCTCTCCTCTTCTTCCCCCCGTTCCTATTGGTGGATTCGTACTATTCGGATTTCCTCCTCCTCTTCTATTCGTATTTCGAGTACCGCTTGCCATTCTGTAGATTCAGACAAGATTAATATACACATAAGCACATACCCCATATAATAAGGTATCCCAGTCCAAACATGCACCTGTAAGATCACACTTACACTGGCCAGGTGTAATCTGAAATTACCTTACATGATGTTCCTTCTACCTTTTATACTTAGCATCCCAAGGTTCTAATATATCAAGGACATCCTACTTCACATGCAGTTTAAGTATAGGTACGGGTACAAATACCTAAATCCCTTAAACTAGGGCT
Organism: Saussurea involucrata; assembly: GCA_033807775.1. Taxonomy (NCBI): domain Eukaryota; kingdom Viridiplantae; phylum Streptophyta; class Magnoliopsida; order Asterales; family Asteraceae; genus Saussurea; species Saussurea involucrata. The sequence goes on from JAWVWS010000214.1 coordinate 55,115, forward strand.
CTGATACCATTTGTAACAACCCGGTTTCCCAAACATGCTTCAAATAACATACATTGCATAACTTCATTACATTTATAATAAAAGATACATAATAAACCACAAACGGTCCCTTCGGTCTCGAAACTACAAAATACATTAAGCTTCCTAATCAACGCCCATCAAAAGCTCCTTACACTTAATCCTTTCCTTTGCCGATCCTTAACCTGGAAAACATATTTTTGAAAGCAAAATGAGGGTTAGACCAAACGGGTCTAGTGAGTTAATCCCGACCCTTTCCAAAATCATTATAAAACCTTTTATGTAAATCCTTTGTATCAAAATAGTTTAGATAAACCTTTGGTAATTCTTTCGTAAAATACAAACATACCACACGTATATAAATACCAAACAAGACTCGTGCATCGTGCTCCACTCATCCTCATCCTCGTTCCCATGGCCATATTAGTTGGTAGCAAGCCAACTAATAAATCAACGCCGTACAACAACTACGACACATAACGCCGTACAACATCTACGACCAACAACGCCGTACAACAACTACGACACACACTTCAGCCGGCATAGTTCGGCGTGCTCTCGTGTAGTATAATACTTACATAAATATAACATCTCATTATTTTATATTTAAAAGCATATACTCAATCGTATCTCAATATATGATATACCACACCATCACACATATCCTTTTCATATATATATATAAACACATATATATATATATTTCACAAATTCTCAATCCACACATACTCATATATATATAAACACGTATATATGTTCCCTAGTTGAAAACGTTTAACGTAAAACTCACCTGAATGCTTATTACAACTCTTCCAAGCCTTTTCCAAGGATTCAGTCTATCAATCCCAATCCACAGAGTCTACAATTAGATTAAATACAAACTAGCAGTCTACCCGCGCAATGCAGCGGGATGTACTTCTTGTTAGAGCATTATTGTATTCAAGATTTACTGTAAAGTCAATGTACTGTATGAGTCTATACAGTATTGTGAATGCCTTTATACCTTGTATGTCATGGGTATAAATAGGCTTGTCTAGTTCATTTGTAAGAAAGCTTTTGAAATCTTTTAGAAACCTTTTGTAATCCTTTGAGATCAATACATGGATGACATATTTGCTCTCTAGATTCTCTCTCACTACATTCATATCTTATTGCTAGAGATCTGGGATTTAACAATTGGTATCAGAGCTAAACAGAAGATTCAAGCAGATCGAAGACCAAATTGAAGAATTTTTACACTGTTCTTCAAGAATTCGGACCAAGTGGCTTTTACTGTTCATCTGAAGTCTTATCATTCAGACATGAAGTTTTTCCAGATTTTGAGTTTTTGAATCAATTCTTTGCATCATGGCATTCGGATTTGCTTCCTGAACACTTTTAATTCTTGGATTAACATCAAAATCTGCACAGAATTGACAGATCTAATCGATTCTTGAATTTTTTTTTCGAAAACTTCAAGATCACTGTTTTGATCTTAATCTGTTCAAATTGATCGAATTGTGAATTGCAATCAACAGAAAAAGTGTGCGGATTTCAATTACGAACAATTTGATATAAGATTCATCACAATTGATCAAGAATTGAAGAAGTTATGGCAGATTAAGTGATTTTGAAGTTCGAAGTGCAGAATTCGGATCATTCTTGGTGAATTCAGATCATTCATACTCAATTCGGATCATTCAAAGGGAATTCGGAGTGTTCTTGGAATCACAAGTATAGAATTCGACTCAAGAAGCATTCGAATTCATAGAATTCGAACCCTGCTACATTCGAATTGAGGTGAATTCGAACCCTGTTAGATTCGAATTGAGGTGAATTCGAACCCTGTTAGATTAGAATTGAGAAGTTGTGGATTCATCTGAGTTGAATTTGATTTTCCAAGTGTAGAATTCGAATCCTGTTAAGTTCGAATTGAGTGAATTCGAACCAAGTTACATTCGAATTGAGTGAATTCGAACCCAGTTACATTCGAATTGAGTGAATTCGAACCAAGTTAAGTCCGAATTGAGTGAATTCGAACCCTTCAGCATCCGAATTCATTGAATTCGAACCCTTCAGCATCCGAATTCATTGAATTCGAACCCTTCAGCATCCGAATTCATTGAATTCGAACCCTCCTTCATCCGAATTCATTGAATTCGAACCCTTCTTCATTCGAATTCATTGATTTCGAATCCTTATTCATCCGAATTCTTGTGAATTAAAAAAAAATTATATAAATTGATTTCGAATCCTTATTCATCCGAATTCTTTTGAAAAAAAATTTTATCCCGAAATTTTTTCTATAGTGTATTTCATACATTGTAAGAGCTTTTAAAAAAAAATATTTTATATAATTTTTTTTTGTAAAGTGTATTTTCATACACTGTCTGCTTGATCTTCTGAACGATCAATTTTTAGCAATTTTCAAAATGGTTTTACAACAAGTTATTGTTAAAAGCAGTGGTGAAGATTTGAAGCAAACTTTGAAAAAGGAGATTCCTCCAATTGCAAAAGTTTTTGTTAAACCAAATAATAAAATGTTGCAACAAGTTATTATAACAGAAACACCTTCTAAACCACATGTTTCTGTTAAACCAAATAATGTAGTGTTGCAACAAGTCATTTTAACAGAATCATCCTTAAAATCAAAAACTCCTTCTAAAGACAATGCTTCAAATTCTTCAACTCCTATTTTAAATAAAGCATTGGAAGAAGAAAATGTTAATCTGAAAAGACAAATTTTAGACATTTCTTCTTCAAATGCTAAACTTACTAAAAGAATAACTGATCTTGAAGTTTATATTGCAGGTCTTGAAACAAAGAAAGACAAAGACAACTCAAGTCTGCACGATCAAATCGAGAAACTTCAAGAGAAAGTAACAACTCTTAAAAAGGAAAATGCTGATCTGAAGAGCATTGAAGACAGGAGAGAGAAGATTCTTAAAGAAAAGGAAATAATTGAACTTAATTGTATAAAACTTTCAAAACAAGTTTCTGACTTTGAGAAAGTTTTATTTTTAGAAAAAGACAAGCTCGAAAAAGAAAGAGCTAAATTTGAAACTGAACGAAATTTTTTTGAGATTAAAAGTTCTGAACTTTCCATAAAAATCTCTGAATTAGAAAATCTTTTGGAAAAGGAAAGAAAAGATTTCACGGAAAAGAAAAATCTCTTTGAAAAGGAAAGTAAAACCCTTAAAAAGAAAAATATGGAAATTTTCAAAGAGATTACTGATAAAAGAAGGTTTTTGGAAAAAGATTTTGAATCGGAACGTGTATATTTTGAAGATGTGATTCTTAATCTTACCAAAAGATTATCTGGTTTATCAGCTGATATTATGAAGGATCAGTTGATCAAATCTGATCTCCAAAAGAAATTTGATCTAATTTCTAAAGAGAAAAATATTTTAATAAACAAAGTCAAAGAACTTGAAGACGTCATTTTTAAATTTGATGTCTCAAAGCAGGCTAGTCATAATTCTATCTTTCAGACTCCATTTGTTGATTCAAATGATTCTGAATGTTCTTTTAAAACTGCTTCAAGTTCAAGTTTTAAAAACATTCCTTCTAAACAATTTAATAGATCAACAGATTTCTCAAAAGGTCAGATTCGTTCTTCTAATCTTTTCTATAATCCTCTGTTTGATAAATCGGATGATATTCTTAAGGTGCCTAAAATTAATACTTCCAAATCTGAAGAAGTTCCAGTCTTCAAGAGGGTGAAGATGGAATGGAGAATCAAAGGCACAACAGTTCCAAAGAAAAATGTGCCAAAATCATCTGTATCCACATCAAATGCAAAGAAGAACAATACGCCAAAAGGTAAATCTTATGCTAAACCTAATCCTATTCATTATGTAAATCATCTGATTAGGTTGGCACATAAGAAAATCTGTTGTTCTTACTGTGGATCAAATGACTTTGTGCATAAAGATTATACTTCTTATTGGTATGGTTCTTACAATATTCCTTGTAAGAAATCTACACCTAACCCACTAGGACCCAAGTGCCATTGGGTACCAAAATCTGCTTAAACTGTTTTGTAGGTATATCATGTGTTGTGCTGAATGTTACATATATACCACACACATGACTGAAAACAGAAGAGAAGCGGCGTAATTTTTTGAAGAATATTTGTACTATTAAGGGGGAGATAAATATTTTTGGCTTTTGGACATATCAGTTCAAAACCCGTTCTTCAAAGACTATGGCTTCTGAACAATTCAGTTCAGGACCCGTACTTCAAAGACTAAAATTTCTAAACAAATCAGTTTAGAACTCATACTTCTCAGGTGATATCCTTAACTGCTATATATTTTTGTTTCAAGGAACAAGTGGCAAAAGGTAACATTGGATTATATTTGTTTCTACTGATTTGAAAACTTGAAACTTTACAAATTTAATTCAATAAGATGAAATTTTCAATTTTCATTCAATGAATTAAATGTGTGCTAAAAGATGATTTTACAAGAAACTTTGTACTATCTGAGTTAGATTTGCTTCAATTTTCACCTCTAAAATAAATCGAAAGGTCAGCAAAACATGAATGAAATTATGCTGAATACTCAAAGTTATGTGAATCTGGATATATATAGAATATAATGCTCAAAAAGCCTATATGTCAGAATGATGGATGGAAATGAAAATATGGGCAAAGCACTATGTTTTAGAACCAAGTGATTGAGATAAAAAAGTTGCACTATCATTTAGTTTGAAAGTTTGTGCCTGTGGCCTTTCTGGTTTGGGAGAGTAAGTCCTAAGGGGTGCTCGACACCTAGTCCCTAAGATCAACGGGTCTGGGATCGGCTGACCCAAATCCTGCAATAGAACCAGATAGAAAGCCATGTTCTACTGGTACAAATGGGTTTAAGATATATCGATGTGGCCTTTCTGGTTTGGGAAATTAAGTTCTAAGGGGTGCTCGTCACCTAGCACCTAAGGCCAACTGGTCTGGGATCTGCTAACCCAAATCCTGCTATAGAACCAGATAGAAAGTCATGTTTAACGGTGTATCTTATTCTTACTAAACTTTTTGATCAAAAGATGCCAATGAGCACAAAATCAAAGGATGCCAATGAGCACAAAATCAAAAGATGCCAATGTGCACAAATCAAAAGATGCCAATGAGCACAAAAGAAAAGATGCCAATGAGCACACATCTCTTGAAACTTGGGAAAATACAAAGTCGCGATAAACCCGTAAATTTGTGAAAATTCTGATTTTGGACAAATAGTGTGAGTAGAGCAAAGTATTCTTATATGTTTTAGAATTGCATATGCTTGATGCTAATCATATTTCGCATGTTAGCACACCAAATAGATTTAATAAAGGGGTTGAAACTGAACATTTTTTAACTTGATATACAATGATGACTTGTTCTTGAATTCAAACACATGCATTTGATTTCATTTGATTGAAAAATCTGTTAAATTTCATTAAGTTGAATTTCTTTTGTAAAGTTTTCAAATGATCAAATGTTTGTAGTTATAAAATGAAATTCAATGAATTTTATTTTCCTTGTTTAAATTTGTTTTAAAATTTGTGCTACAATTTCAAATACTGTACGTTATTGAAATATATGCATACTTTCAGGGGGAGAAAATAAATTGCTCCAGAATTCTTATTTTGAGGGGGAGCAAGGTTATCCTCTAAGGAGGAGATTGTTAGTAATACTCAGTGACGCGACTGAAATTGAAGAAGGTTTTCGATGATAATGATGCTCACTTTCATCGAAAAAGGGGGAGAAATGTTTAATTCAATTTCATGTCAAAGATATCTCATGTCTAAGAGCTTTCAAGTCAATGATTCGTGAACAAAGACTGAAGATCAGGGGAGAAGGATCATGTGAAGTCTAAATATTGCTGAATTTGGTTATCTTAGTTCTGAGTGGTTCTCGGAATGCGCTTACACCTAAAAGTTCAAAAATATAGATGGTTTCGCATCCTTCATGATTCGAATTGCCCTGATTTCGGACCCTTCTTGTTCCAACTTACTTGAATTCGAATCCTACTTGATCCGAATTGAGCTGATTTCGCATCCTCTAGCATCCGAATTGATGGTTTCGGATCTGCCTACATCCGAATTGATGATTTCGGATTCTTAAAGTTAATATGAGAACTAAGGTTCTTGTATCAAGAAGGATACGAGAAGTTACTATTTGTTAAAGACTGATAAAGCTGTAAAGATCTGTTTTCATGTACAAGGCTTGAAGATAGTTTGATAAAGTGTCTGTTGAAGAAGATTGACTTTACAAAGAGCTGAAGACTGCTGTCAAATTTTTTAAATCTTGAATCCAAAGGGGGAGATTGTTAGAGCATTATTGTATTCAAGATTTACTGTAAAGTCAATGTACTGTATGAGTCTATACAGTATTGTGAATGCCTTTATACCTTGTATGTCATGGGTATAAATAGGCTTGTCTAGTTCATTTGTAAGAAAGCTTTTGAAATCTTTTAGAAACCTTTTGTAATCCTTTGAGATCAATACATGGATGACATATTTGCTCTCTAGATTCTCTCTCACTACATTCATATCTTATTGCTAGAGATCTGGGATTTAACACTTCTATTCCGAAGCGAGAACTTGAACCCTTAATTCCGATTATTGTTTCGCTGTATCAACATTCATATGCATATCAAGAGTTTTGACAATTCATTAATTCGTCGATTTCAAAAGAAAAATGACAACTCTCCACTTGGTTATGTAAATAATAAACACATTGGCAGTAACATCTAACACAACACATAATACAGTAGTTTTGTTAGATAATTTCTGTTGATTACATCATTTTACTATAATCCCATTCACTAAAAAATTATATGTAAGAAAATACAAAGTACATAAAACGGAAGATGCAGATGTGATTAAACATACCAATCCTAAAGCTTCAACAAGACTTGGTGGTGGATCTCTTCCGTGGAGACACAACGAACATCATTAACAACTTTTCTCTTAGGCTGCACAAAGTGGCCATCATCTAGAGCATACAACGCTATAATATTTTAACAGAAAAAAAATCACCTTGAATGATATCTAACAAGAGAGAAGGAAATTGCAATCTTCGGCATCTGAAACTGCATCATAGCTGTAATCAACTAATCAAAGCATGAAAAAGAAACATAAACAAAAAATTAGCACAACCAGAATTGAACAAAACCCATAGGAAACAAAAAGTAAATATTAATTGCAAGAAGACACATTCCAGTAAACATTATGAGAGCTTCAAATGGAAACTTGTGGTTTCAAGTGATTCTGAAAAACATAAAAGAGCCAAACCCATTGAAAAGAAAACATAGAAGAGACAAACCCATTGAAAAGGACACATAACCCAAGTTCAAACACAGAGAAGTGAAGATGGAGATGAAACCGTATGAGAGAATACGAATAGCAAAAAGGAAAATACCTCAAAAATCCTTTAAAGTTTTCGACTTCCATCGAATAAGACTTGAAATGGAAGTCCTCCTGGAATGAAACTTGATATGAACAAACAACATGTTCTCCTTTTTTCCAATGTCAAGGTTATATGAATAACTACATCACAATACAAACAAACGTGTACATACATATACATGCATATCCCACCCAATACTCATTTAGTTGGTGATATACATGTACCTTTGGCGTAAGCAAAGCAGAAGGTCCCAAGTTCTCCTAGCTCGATACAATTTGGGCTCTCAATTCCTTGGAATTGGATCATCCCCATTGCTCAACCTGAAAGCAGATCAACATTTAGCATGAAAAATCGACTCATATAAATGACTAACGGTTAATTTTCTATCAGGACTCATATAAAGTAGTATATATATATATATATATTTGTATCTAGCAAGTCTTCCGTATAACATATATAAATGTAACTAACATGAGTATGTAAGACGTGCTAATTTAATTAGTTTCTAGCAATTGAACAAAATTTTATGTTCTTCGATCATCAATTAACAAAGAAGGAGAAAAGAAAAAAGTAGAAGAACTGGGAATTGTTAATATTAAGAAACCTGATAAAAGAAACCTGAGAATTGTTAATATTAAGAAACCTGATAAAAGAGGTGTGAAAAATAAAATTTGTAAAAGAAGCACATATACATTCATCATTATAACAGATCAGAACCGTTTTTTTCCTGAATTCCTCAATGGCCACAGCCACACAAGTGACAACTAATAAAAACAATCAGCAAACAAGATGAATAGTAATGAGTTGTGAAATCCTCAAATAACAAAAAACCTATACAAATAGCCAATTACAAAGACACCCAGGTTAAAAGAAGTGATCACAAAAAAAGAATCAAAACTCATTGCCCATTTCTTAATATCCAAAGAATGCAAGAATACATTAACAAATCAAATACTTGCAGGAAAACCCATGAACCAAATAAGAAAGTACTAATGCAAAAATCCATTTTTAGGATGAAAAATCGATCTTTTTGATATCAGAATCCGAGAGGATGTTCAATGTGATTGCAAATAAGAACCCTTTATATAGAACCCATCACGTATCTTAATTATCTTGTTGTAAATCTTGCATATTATCAGTTTTTTACACAATATGCTCATCATGGCCATTGCTTAGAGGCCGTTTACCAAATGTTTACCCGGTAATGAAAACCATTACATTGACCATCTAAAAGTCAAAGTAAATTCTACAATGCTCTAAAAAAGCACCGATTATGTGAGCGGATGAAATCCCACAAATGCTGTCGAAAAACCCAGAAACCCATACAGTTGAATGCACTAAAAATTTGAAGAAGCAAACATGATGGTAAAGGACACTAGACTGTTTTGCCATGCATTTTTTTGCTTCAAACCCATATAGCATTTTTTAGCATATATCATTTTTTGCTTCAAACCCATATAGCATTTTTTAGCATTTTTTGGATTTGGCATTTTCTGGGGTTTTGGTCTCATGTTATGGTAAAGGACACATGAGGAGACCCAAGTTGTGAAAGTTGTACACAGAAAATGGTGTTGCATTATTGATTTTATGGAAATCTGGATTTTAGTTTTGAATTTATTTGTCCACATGATGAAGATCCCATCTATGATGTTAGTTGTCCACAAAAGAAGCCCTGATAATACATCTAACAACTACACATAACAGTTAAAATGTGCAAATATATTCATATACTTGCACTTTTTCATACAAATGGAGTGCCATCATTTTTTGCAAAAAAAAACATAGAACACAGATTTACAGTTTCTTCAAATGACTTCAAATTTTCAAGAATCAAGAATCAAGTGAGATTGCATACCCATTTTGGGTTTCGATGACAGAACCAGAGATGAAATGAAACATCAAACAGTAAGTTTTTTAAAACGTACCTGAGATGGTGAAACCCCGAGAAGAAACCGCTTGAAATCAATTTGAAACCGTGAAACCTGAAAGCCACCGAGAAGGAACCCGTAAAGCCGCGTAAAAACTTAATGCACATGTATCAAAAGTTCATGAACCGATATGTTTTGCTTAACAAACATGGTTTCTATTAGATTGAATTTTCAATATCTACATGGCGGCTAAAGTTTTCTTTGCAATATGATGTTTGTTTTACTCTTTCTGGATAAATACCAGATCTTACATATTTGTTGATTTTGTGGTAGGTCAACCTTTTTCTAAATTGCTTTCTTTTTGTTACACATTAAAATAAGTTTCCCACCTTCAATCGACTTTGGTTCTTAGGTTTTCTTCAAACTTCAACATTTTTTTTAAATCGAAGAGAAGGAAGGGTTTCAAAATCGAAGAAGAAGGGTGTCGTATTCGAAACCCAACAATCGAAACTCAACAATCGAAAAAAACCCTGTTGTTTAACCAAAAATCGAACTCTCAACCAGAAATCAAACAGAAGAAGGGTTTCAAAATCGAAACCCATAATCGATTGCTTTCGATGTTTGTTGTTTATCCAAAAATCGCACCTTCTTCTTTTCAGGAAAATGAATTCAACGAAAAAGGGTGTAAGTCGATTGAACCAATTTTTTTTAAAAAAAAGGTGTAGAAATCGTACCTGAGAAGAAGAAACACTTGAAGAAACTGATGGTGTAGAAATCGTACCTGAGAAGGAAAGGTCTGAACTTGAAGAAAATTAAAATAAGTTAACCACCACCACCATCAATCGATTTTGGTTGAACGAATTCGATTTTGAACCCCTGATACAAATAGAAAATCAAACAGAAAAGAAGGGTTCAAAATCGTAACCCAAAATCGATTGCGGATGGAGGCGAAATCGTACCTGAGAAGGAAAGGTCAAGTTAAAACTTGAATCCATGCCGGCTGGAGGCGAAGAGTCGCCTTGAAAAGGAACGGGAGCATGCAGAAGCGTGATGTGCTTTTTAAGAACCTTCAATGATTAGGTTTCTCACTCTAAAAATAAGTAAATCCGTTTCTCACTCTAAAATTTAAGTAAACATGCTTTAAAAGCTTGTACCATGTGCTTTAAGACTTGTCTTTAAGAGTTTGGGGGTTAAATGTATTATAAGATAGTATAGATATCCCCTTACTAACTGATCACATAAAACATACTAGAAGACCAAGAACTCTAGATAACTCAAATCCTCAAAAGTGACCAAAACAGCTAAAGTATCCGGACAACCCAAACAACCCGGACAACACCACCTTTTCCGGACAACATGACTTTTCCGGACAACCTCAGTAATCCGGACAGCAAGACTAATCCGGACAACATAAGGAATCTGGATGCCATCCGGTCTCTAAATTATCCGGAAACCATCAATCAAATCGTCCGGACTCTATCAACAACTTACCCGGACACCACCCAAGAATCTACCCGGACACATTCAACTTATCCGGACACCCCTGTCGGTTTACCCCATTTTTCCCCAGATTCGACAGATTTTAGCCACAAGCATGAATTTGATGATTCTACTCCGATAGAAACCATTAACTAGTAATTACCAACACAAAATACACAGGGAGCATACCTTAAATCGTTTCCAAGCAATCCAATTGAAGCCTTAACCCTAGCTTTCTTCTTTTCTCTTTTCCTCTTTTGCTCCCAAACACACACATACACACTGAACTGATTTTCTGGATAATATTGATTTAGAAAATATCTAAATCAATTAAGGGTAATATCCAAATCAATATACCCCTTTAGTCCTTAAGTTATTCACTAATGACCAAATACACCCTTTACTTATAATTTATCCAAACTTACCTTTAACTTCACACTTTCAAAGTTAACAAAATTTTAACGGAACTAACATTTAACTAACGAACTTACCCGGGGCATTACATAGGGATTACACCGCTCTCTTTCTGGAGAAGTCTCGCTTTGCAGAGTACTATGTTGCCACAGAGGCTCTAAAGATGGAAAGGTTTATTTTTGGGTTAAATGCAGAAATTAGAAAGCTGGTGACTGCAAAAGGACCCGATACCTTCTCAGCCGCAGTGGATGCCGTGGAAAATGTGGAACAGGATAACCGGAGAGACGTTAGTGATAAGAGTGATGGGAAAAGAAAACTGGAAGAAACGATGTACGATTCGGAAGAATACGAATCCCCGAGGTTTGATAGTTATTCACCTTTCAGACCAGTTGAAAGACCATGCCCAAAATGCAATCGTGTTCATCAAGGAAACTGTTATGTGGATTCCCGAAGTTGTTACAAATGTGGAAAGTCTGGTCACATTGTTAGAGACTGTCGGGTAACTCGATTCTGTTTCGTTTGCAATTCCCCTGATTATCTTCAGTATGAATGTCCACAGTGGAAAGTGCGTCAGGGTAGTATAACAGTGAGACCAACGGAGGTTGAGCCGGGAAAGGTACAAGGGTCTGGGTTACCGAGAATTCAAGGTCGTGTTTTTCAGATGACGGAACAAGAGGTGGAAGAAAGTCCTGATGCTGTTACAGGTATGATCATATGAACTCTATACGTGCTAAAGTGCTAATTAGATTTCAGTACAAACTGATCATTTGTGTTTTCGTTTTTGATTATCTACATTAGTAAAATATTTGATAATTGTGTTAAGAGATATAGAAGGGTGTAAGTTTGATGTAGTAATAAGAGTTAAGTATCTGTACCTTTCGTCTGGTCGAATTCCGGGACGGAATTCTTTTAAGGGGGAGATGATGTAATACCCCGGGTAAATCCGTTAATTAAATTCTAGTTTCGTTAAGTTTATTTTCTTTATAATTGATGTTAGGGTAAGTTTAGGAGGGTTTATAAGTTTAAAGGGTAAAGGTTTGACCAAACAATAAATTAAAGGTGTATTAGTTATTAGTGAGGAGTTTAGGGGTGGAAATGGTAAATATATTTAGATATTACCCTTTTAGTTTTCTGATATTTTCATATCAGCTAAAGATCAGATTTCAAGTGTGTGTTAGTATGTGTATTGAGAGAAAAGAAGAAAAGGAAGAAAAGAAAACAATAGGACATCATTTGGTGTACTTGGAAGAGATTAAGGTATGTTTTCTTTGTATTTTATGTTTGTAAGTGTTTATGGATGGTTGCTATCGGAGTAGAATCATCAAAATCATATTTGAGGTCGATTCAGCCAATTTCTGGGTGAAAAATGGGTAAACCGACAGTGGTGTCCGGATAAAGTAGAAGGTGTCCGGGTAGTTTTGTTGATGGTGTCCGGATGACTTTCTGAAGGTGTCCGGACAAGGTTTTATCCGGGTAAGTTGCTCTTTTCTTATGTTTTCCGGATGAAATGAGATACCGGATAGTGTCCGGGTTACTTTGGTATCCGGATGTCGTCCGGATGGTTGTGGTGTCCGGAAAAGTCAAGTTGTCCGGATTCTTTGTGTTGTCCGAAAAGTTGTCCGGATACTTTGAGGTTTCCGGATAACTTGGCTGTTTGGGTAATTTTGAGGATAAGAGTTATGTAGATGTATCTAGAATCCATAACCTGCTAGTAAGTCTTATACATAAGTGGGTAAGGAGATATTTATATGTAAATGGTTTCAGATTCTGAGAATTTTGGATAAAGGATCCGATAGCTCGGAGAAAGGCTTGGAAGTGTATTTTTAAGCATTCAAGGTGAGTTTTACTTTAAAACGTTTTCAACTGGAATATATATATATATATATATATATATATATATATATATATATATATATATATATATATATATATATATATATCTGTGTTTATATATATATGAGATGGATATGTGTGGAATGGAGATACGATCAAGGTGTGAATATTTTGTGTTTATAATATAGTAAGATATTATATTTATTGGTGCATTACACTACACAAGTGCACAGTAGCCGGGTTCCGGTGAGCGGACCGGTGAGTAGTCGGGTTCCGGTGTGCGGACCGACGGGTAGCCGGGTTCCGGTGAGCGGACCAGTGGGTAGCCGGGTTCCAGTGTGCGGACCGGTTGTTGATTTATTAGTTGGCTTGCTACCAACTAATATGGCCATTTGTGGAGGAATAAGGTGAATGAGATGTACACGATGCACGAGTCTGGATTGGTATTTAAATACGTGTGGTATGTTTATATTTTACGAAAGGATTACCAAAGGTTTATCTAAACTATTTTGATACAAAGGATTTACATAAAATGTTTTATAATGATTTTGGAAAGGATCGGGATTAACTCACTAGACCCGTTTGATCTAACCCTCATTTTGTTTTCAAAAATATGTTTTCCAGGTCGAGGAATTGATAGCGGCAAAGGAAAGAATAAGGTGTAGGCTGCCTCCGTTGATCGATGATGTTTAAGAAGCTTTTATATATTTTGTAGTGTCAAGACTAATGAGACCGTACTTGGTTTGTTATGTATTTTTCTTATGAATGTAATGATGTTACGCAATATATGTTATTTGATGTATGTTATGGGATTTGGGTCGTTACATTTAATAACATATTATGATTTCTAGACATCGAAATATCCAAAAGCCCCAAATATGGTTGTTTTACAACATTTATGAAGATAACCATTTCAAAATAGTTAAACTATTCCATTAACTCAACCATTGATATTTTCAAGTAAAACACACAAATATTTGGAAAATAACATTTTTGGTATGCACAAAGTTTTCACAAATCAACTTGAACTCACCTTGCTAGATTTAAGCTAAATCTAGAATTTCTCCCAACGTAAGCTTCTTTGATGCAACCCGGATCCTTTAGGCAAAATCTTCCAAAACCTAGATCCACAAGTTTCCAACCATAAGTATTTATCCTCAAATACTTAGAATCATTCCCCAAACATTTAGAACCCAAAATCTCAAATACATCAAGCCCTATTCTTCATAAATGAAGAAGGAGAAGAACCTTCAACTAAACATAACCAAAATCGTCCACAATACTCCAAATGAGAAAGAAAGTGAACAAAATATGATTTTGAGCAATTAATCCTTTAATGACATATTATGATTTCTACACATCGAAATATCCAAAAGCCCCAAATATGGTTGTTTTACAACATTTATGATGATAACCATTTCAAAAGAGTTAAGCTATTCCATTAACTCAACCATTGATATTTTCAAGTAAAACACACAAATATTTGGAAAATAACATTTTTGGCATGCACAAAGTTTTCACAAATCAACTTGTACTCGCCTCGCTAGATTTAAGCTAAATTTAGAATTTCTCCCAACGTAAGCTCCTTTGATGCAACCCGGATCCTTTAGGCCAAATCTTCCAAAACCTAGATCCACAAGTTTCCAACCATAAGTATTTATCCTCAAATACTTAGAATCATTCCCCCAAACATTTAGAACCCAAAATCTCAAATACATCAAGCCCTAATCTTCATAAATGAAGAAGGAGAATAACACTTCAACTAAACATAACCAAAATCGTCCACAATACTCCAAACGAGAAAGAAAGTGAACAAAATATTATTTTAAGCAATTAATCCTTTAATGACATATTATGATTTCTACACATCGAAATATCCAAAAGCCCCAAATATGGTTGTTTTACAACATTTATGAAGATAACCATTTCAAAAGAGTTAAACTATTCCATTAACTCAACCATTGATATTTTCAAACAAAAAACACACAAATATTTGAAAAATAACATTTTTGGCATGCACAAAGTTTTCACAAATCAACTTGTACTCACCTCGCTAGATCTAAGCTACATCTAGAATTTCTCCCAACGTAAGCTCCTTTGATGCAACCCGGATCCTTTAGGCCAAATCTTCCAAAACCTAGATCCACAAGTTTCCATCCATAAGTATTTATCCTCAAATTCTTAGAATCATTCCCTAAACAATTAGAACCCAAAATCTCAAATACATCAAGCCCTAATCTTCATAAATGAAGAAGGAGAAAAACCTTCAACTAAACATAACCAAAATCGTCCACAATACTCCAAATGAGAAAGAAAGTGAACAAAATATGATTTTGAGCAATTAATCCTTTAATGACATATTATGATTTCTACACATCGAAATATCCAAAAGCCCCAAATATGGTTGTTTTACAACATTTATGATGATAACCATTTCAAAAGAGTTAAGCTATTCCATTAACTCAACCATTGATATTTTCAAGTAAAACACACAAATATTTGGAAAATAACATTTTTGGCATGCACAAAGTTTTCACAAATCAACTTGTACTCACCTCGCTAGATTTAAGCTAAATTTAGAATTTCTCCCAACGTAAGCTCCTTTGATGCAACCCGGATCCTTTAGGCCAAATCTTCCAAAACCTAGATCCACAAGTTTCCAACCATAAGTATTTATCCTCAAATACTTAGAATCATTCCCCCAAACATTTAGAACCCAAAATCTCAAATACATCAAGCCCTAATCTTCATAAATGAAGAAGGAGAATAACACTTCAACTAAACATAACCAAAATCGTCCACAATACTCCAAACGAGAAAGAAAGTGAACAAAATATTATTTTAAGCAATTAATCCTTTAATGACATATTATGATTTCTACACATCGAAATATCCAAAAGCCCCAAATATGGTTGTTTTACAACATTTATGAAGATAACCATTTCAAAAGAGTTAAACTATTCCATTAACTCAACTATTGATATTTTCAAGCAAAACACACAAATATTTGAAAAATAACATTTTTGGCATGCACAAAGTTTTCACAAATCAACTTGTACTCACCTCGCTAGATCTAAGCTAAATCTAGAATTTCTCCCAACGTAAGCTCCTTTGATGCAACCCGGATCCTTTAGGCCAAATCTTCCAAAACCTAGATCCACAAGTTTCCATCCATAAGTATTTATCCTCAAATTCTTAGAATCATTCCCCAAACAATTAGAACCCAAAATCTCAAATACATCAAGCCCTAATCTTCATAAATGAAGAAGGAGAATAACACTTCAACTAAACATAACCAAAATCGTCCACAATACTCCAAACGAGAAAGAAAGTGAACAAAATATGATTTTGAGCAATTAATCCTTTCATGACATATTATGATTTCTACACATCGAAATATCCAAAAGCCCCAAATATGGTTGTTTTACAACATTTATGAAGATAACCATTTCAAAAGAGTTAAACTATTTCATTAACTCAACCATTGATATTTTCAAGTAAAACACACAAATATTTGGAAAATAACATTTTTGGCATGCACAAAATTTTCACAAATGAACTTGAACTCACCTCGCTAGATTTAACCTAAATCTAGAATTTCTCCCAACGTAAGCTCCTTTGATGCAACCCGGATCCTTTAGGCCAAATCTTCCAAAACCTAGATCCACAAGTTTCCAACCATAAGTATTTATCCTCAAATACATAGAATCATTCCCCAAACATTTAGAACCCAAAATCTCAAATACATCAAACCCTAATCTTCATAAATGAAGAAGGAGAAGAACCTTCAACTAAACATAACCAAAATCGTCCACAATACTCCAAACGAGAAAGAAAGTGAACAAAATATGATTTTGAGCAATTAATCCTTTAATGACATATTATGATTTCTACACATCGAAATATACAAAAGCCCCAAATATGGTTGTTTTACAACATTTATGAAGATAACCATTTCAAAAGAGTTAAACTATTCCATTAACTCAACCATTGATATTTTCAAGTAAAACACACAAATATTTGGAAAATAACATTTTTGGCATGCACAAAGTTTTCACAAATGAACTTGAACTCACCTCGCTAGATTTAAGGTAAATCTAGAATTTCTCCCAACGTAAGCTCCTTTGATGCAACCCGGATCCTTTAGGCCAAATCTTCCAAAACCTAGATCCACAAGTTTCCAACCATAAGTATTTATCCTCAAATACTTAGAATCATTCCCCTAACATTTAGAACCCAAAATCTCAAATACATCAACCCCTAATCTTCATAAATGAAGAATGAGAAGAACACTTCAACTAAACATAACCAAAATCGTCCATAATACTCCAAACGAGAAAGAAAGTGAACAAAATATGATTTTAAGCAATTAATCCTTTAATGACATATTATGATTTCTACACATCGAAATATCCAAAAGCCACAAATATGGTTGTTTTACAACATTTATGAAGATAACCATTTCAAAAGAGTTAAACTATTCCATCAACTCAACCATTGATATTTTCAAGTAAAACACACAAATATTTGGAAAATAACATTTTTGGAATGCACAAAGTTTTCACAAATGAACTTGAACTCACCTCGCTAGATTTAAGCTAAATCTAGAATTTCTCCCAACGTAAGCTCCTTTGATGCAACCCGGATCCTTTAGGCCAAATCTTCCAAAACCTAGATCCACAAGTTTCCAACCATAAGTATTTATCCTCAAATACATAGAATCATTCCCCAAACATTTAGAACCCAAAATCTCAAATACATCAAACCCTAATCTTCATAAATGAAGAAGGAGAAGAACCTTCAACTAAACATAACCAGATTCGTCCACAATACTCCAAACGAGAAAGAAAGTGAAGAAAATATGATTTTAAGCAATTAATCCTTTAAGGACATATTATGATTTCTACGCATCGAAATATCCAAAAGCCCCAAATATGGTTGTTTTACAACATTTATGAAGATAACCATTTCAAAAGAGTTAAACTATTCCATTAACTCAACCATTGATATTTTCAAGTAAAACACACAAATATTTGGAAAATAACATTTTTGGCATGCACAAAGTTTTCACAAATCAACTTGAACTCACCTCGCTAGATTTAAGCTAAATCTAGAATTTCTCCCAACGTAAGCTCCTTTGATGCAACCCGGATCCTTTAGGCCAAATCTTCCAAAACCTAGATCCACAAGTTTCCAACCATAAGTATTTATCCTCAAATACTTAGAATCATTCCCCTAACATTTAGAACCCAAAATCTCAAATACATCAAGCCCTAATCTTCATAAATGAAGAAGGAGAAAGACACTTCAACTAAACATAACCAAAATCGTCCACAATACTACAAACGAGAAAGAAAGTGAACAAAATA
Source organism: Saussurea involucrata (assembly GCA_033807775.1). Lineage (NCBI taxonomy): Eukaryota > Viridiplantae > Streptophyta > Magnoliopsida > Asterales > Asteraceae > Saussurea > Saussurea involucrata. Next base: position 73,465 of record JAWVWS010000214.1, read on the forward strand.
TGATTTTAAGCAATTAATCCTTTAATGACATATTATGATTTCTACACATCGAGATATCCAAAAGCCCCAAATATGGTTGTTTTACAACATTTATGAAGATAACCATTTCAAAAGAGTTAAACTATTCTATTAACTCAACCATTGATATTTTCAAGTAAAACACACAAATATTTGGAAAATAATATTTTTGGCATGCACAAAGTTTTCACAAATGAACTTGAACTCACCTCGCTAGATTTAACCTAAATCTAGAATTTCTCCCAACGTAAGCTCCTTTGATGCAACCCGGAATCTTTAGGCCAAATCTTCCAAAACCTAGATCCATAAGTTTCCAACCATAAGTATTTATCCTCAAATACTTAGAATCATTCCCCAAACATTTAGAACCCAAAATCTCAAATACATCAAGCCCTAATCTTCATAAACGAAGAAGGAGAAGAACACTTCAACTAAACATAACCAGATTCGTCCACAATACTCCAAACGAGAAAGAAAGTGAAGAAAATATGATTTTAAGCAATTAATCCTTTAATGACATATTATGATTTCTACGCATCGAAATATCCAAAAGCCCCAAATATGGTTGTTTTACAACATTTATGAAGATAACCATTTCAAAAGAGTTAAACTATTCCATTAACTCAACCATTGATATTTTCAAGTAAAACACACAAATATTTGGAAAATAACATTTTTGGCATGCACAAAGTTTTCACAAATCAACTTGAACTCACCTCGCTAGATTTAAGGTAAATCTAGAATTTCTCCCAACGTAAGCTCCTTTGATGCAACCCGGATCCTTTAGGCCAAATCTTCCAAAACCTAGATCCACAAGTTTCCATCCATAAGTATTTATCCTCAAATTCTTAGAATCATTCCCTAAACAATTAGAACCCAAAATCTCAAATACATCAAGCCCTAATCTTCATAAATGAAGAAGGAGAAAAACCTTCAACTAAACATAACCAAAATCGTCCACAATACTCCAAATGAGAAAGAAAGTGAACAAAATATGATTTTGAGCAATTAATCCTTTAATGACATATTATGATTTCTACACATCGAAATATCCAAAAGCCCCAAATATGGTTGTTTTACAACATTTATGATGATAACCATTTCAAAAGAGTTAAGCTATTCCATTAACTCAACCATTGATATTTTCAAGTAAAACACACAAATATTTGGAAAATAACATTTTTGGCATGCACAAAGTTTTCACAAATCAACTTGTACTCACCTCGCTAGATTTAAGCTAAATTTAGAATTTCTCCCAACGTAAGCTCCTTTGATGCAACCCGGATCCTTTAGGCCAAATCTTCCAAAACCTAGATCCACAAGTTTCCAACCATAAGTATTTATCCTGAAATACTTAGAATCATTCCCCCAAACATTTAGAACCCAAAATCTCAAATACATCAAGCCCTAATCTTCATAAATGAAGAAGAAGAATAACACTTCAACTAAACATAACCAAAATCGTCCACAATACTCCAAACGAGAAAGAAAGTGAACAAAATATTATTTTAAGCAATTAATCCTTTAATGACATATTATGATTTCTACACATCGAAATATCCAAAAGCCACAAATATGGTTGTTTTACAACATTTATGAAGATAACCATTTCAAAAGAGTTAAACTATTCCATCAACTCAACCATTGATATTTTCAAGTAAAACACACAAATATTTGGAAAATAACATTTTTGGAATGCACAAAGTTTTCACAAATGAACTTGAACTCACCTCGCTAGATTTAAGCTAAATCTAGAATTTCTCCCAACGTAAGCTCCTTTGATGCAACCCGGATCCTTTAGGCCAAATCTTCCAAAACCTAGATCCACAAGTTTCCAACCATAAGTATTTATCCTCAAATACTTAGAATCATTCCCCAAACATTTAGAACCCAAAATCTCAAATACATCAAGCCCTAATCTTCATAAACGAAGAAGGAGAAGAACACTTCAACTAAACATAACCAGATTCGTCCACAATACTCCAAACGAGAAAGAAAGTGAAGAAAATATGATTTTAAGCAATTAATCCTTTAAGGACATATTATGATTTCTACGCATCGAAATATCCAAAAGCCCCAAATATGGTTGTTTTACAACATTTATGAAGATAACCATTTCAAAAGAGTTAAACTATTCCATTAACTCAACCATTGATATTTTCAAGTAAAACACACAAATATTTGGAAAATAACATTTTTGGCATGCACAAAGTTTTCACAAATCAACTTGAACTCACCTCGCTAGATTTAAGCTAAATCTAGAATTTCTCCCAACGTAAGCTCCTTTGATGCAACCCGGATCCTTTAGGCCAAATCTTCCAAAACCTAGATCCACAAGTTTCCAACCATAAGTATTTATCCTCAAATACTTAGAATCATTCCCCTAACATTTAGAACCCAAAATCTCAAATACATCAAGCCCTAATCTTCATAAATGAAGAAGGAGAAAGACACTTCAACTAAACATAACCAAAATCGTCCACAATACTACAAACGAGAAAGAAAGTGAACAAAATATGATTTTAAGCAATTAATCCTTTAATGACATATTATGATTTCTACACATCGAGATATCCAAAAGCCCCAAATATGGTTGTTTTACAACATTTATGAAGATAACCATTTCAAAAGAGTTAAACTATTCTATTAACTCAACCATTGATATTTTCAAGTAAAACACACAAATATTTGGAAAATAATATTTTTGGCATGCACAAAGTTTTCACAAATGAACTTGAACTCACCTCGCTAGATTTAACCTAAATCTAGAATTTCTCCCAACGTAAGCTCCTTTGATGCAACCCGGAATCTTTAGGCCAAATCTTCCAAAACCTAGATCCATAAGTTTCCAACCATAAGTATTTATCCTCAAATACTTAGAATCATTCCCCAAACATTTAGAACCCAAAATCTCAAATACATCAAGCCCTAATCTTCATAAACGAAGAAGGAGAAGAACACTTCAACTAAACATAACCAGATTCGTCCACAATACTCCAAACGAGAAAGAAAGTGAAGAAAATATGATTTTAAGCAATTAATCCTTTAATGACATATTATGATTTCTACGCATCGAAATATCCAAAAGCCCCAAATATGGTTGTTTTACAACATTTATGAAGATAACCATTTCAAAAGAGTTAAACTATTCCATTAACTCAACCATTGATATTTTCAAGTAAAACACACAAATATTTGGAAAATAACATTTTTGGCATGCACAAAGTTTTCACAAATCAACTTGAACTCACCTCGCTAGATTTAAGGTAAATCTAGAATTTCTCCCAACGTAAGCTCCTTTGATGCAACCCGGATCCTTTAGGCCAAATCTTCCAAAACCTAGATCCACAAGTTTCCATCCATAAGTATTTATCCTCAAATTCTTAGAATCATTCCCTAAACAATTAGAACCCAAAATCTCAAATACATCAAGCCCTAATCTTCATAAATGAAGAAGGAGAAAAACCTTCAACTAAACATAACCAAAATCGTCCACAATACTCCAAATGAGAAAGAAAGTGAACAAAATATGATTTTGAGCAATTAATCCTTTAATGACATATTATGATTTCTACACATCGAAATATCCAAAAGCCCCAAATATGGTTGTTTTACAACATTTATGATGATAACCATTTCAAAAGAGTTAAGCTATTCCATTAACTCAACCATTGATATTTTCAAGTAAAACACACAAATATTTGGAAAATAACATTTTTGGCATGCACAAAGTTTTCACAAATCAACTTGTACTCACCTCGCTAGATTTAAGCTAAATTTAGAATTTCTCCCAACGTAAGCTCCTTTGATGCAACCCGGATCCTTTAGGCCAAATCTTCCAAAACCTAGATCCACAAGTTTCCAACCATAAGTATTTATCCTGAAATACTTAGAATCATTCCCCCAAACATTTAGAACCCAAAATCTCAAATACATCAAGCCCTAATCTTCATAAATGAAGAAGAAGAATAACACTTCAACTAAACATAACCAAAATCGTCCACAATACTCCAAACGAGAAAGAAAGTGAACAAAATATTATTTTAAGCAATTAATCCTTTAATGACATATTATGATTTCTACACATCGAAATATCCAAAAGCCCCAAATATGGTTGTTTTACAACATTTATGAAGATAACCATTTCAAAAGAGTTAAACTATTCCATTAACTCAACTATTGATATTTTCAAGCAAAACACACAAATATTTGAAAAATAACATTTTTGGCATGCACAAAGTTTTCACAAATCAACTTGTACTCACCTCGCTAGATCTAAGCTAAATCTAGAATTTCTCCCAACGTAAGCTCCTTTGATGCAACCCGGATCCTTTAGGCCAAATCTTCCAAAACCTAGATCCACAAGTTTCCATCCATAAGTATTTATCCTCAAATTCTTAGAATCATTCCCCAAACAATTAGAACCCAAAATCTCAAATACATCAAGCCCTAATCTTCATAAATGAAGAAGGAGAATAACACTTCAACTAAACATAACCAAAATCGTCCACAATACTCCAAACGAGAAAGAAAGTGAACAAAATATGATTTTGAGCAACTAATCCTTTCATGACATATTATGATTTCTACACATCGAAATATCCAAAAGCCCCAAATATGGTTGTTTTACAACATTTATGAAGATAACCATTTCAAAAGAGTTAAACTATTTCATTAACTCAACCATTGATATTTTCAAGTAAAACACACAAATATTTGGAAAATAACATTTTTGGCATGCACAAAATTTTCACAAATGAACTTGAACTCACCTCGCTAGATTTAAGGTAAATCTAGAATTTCTCCCAACGTAAGCTCCTTTGATGCAACCCGGATCCTTTAGGCCAAATCTTCCAAAACCTAGATCCACAAGTTTCCAACCATAAGTATTTATCCTCAAATACATAGAATCATTCCCCAAACATTTAGAACCCAAAATCTCAAATACATCAAACCCTAATCTTCATAAATGAAGAAGGAGAAGAACCTTCAACTAAACATAACCAAAATCGTCCACAATACTCCAAACGAGAAAGAAAGTGAACAAAATATGATTTTGAGCAATTAATCCTTTAATGACATATTATGATTTCTACACATCGAAATATCCAAAAGCCCCAAATATGGTTGTTTTACAACATTTATGAAGATAACCATTTCAAAAGAGTTAAACTATTCCATTAACTCAACCATTGATATTTTCAAGTAAAACACACAAATATTTGGAAAATAACATTTTTGGCATGCACAAAGTTTTCACAAATGAACTTGAACTCACCTCGCTAGATTTAAGCTAAATCTAGAATTTCTCCCAACGTAAGCTCCTTTGATGCAACCCGGATCCTTTAGGCCAAATCTTCCAAAACCTAGATCCACAAGTTTCCAACCATAAGTATTTATCCTCAAATACTTAGAATCATTCCCCAAACATTTAGAACCCAAAATCTCAAATACATCAAGCCCTAATCTTCATAAACGAAGAAGGAGAAGAACACTTCAACTAAACATAACCAGATTCGTCCACAATACTCCAAACGAGAAAGAAAGTGAAGAAAATATGATTTTAAGCAATTAATCCTTTAAGGACATATTATGATTTCTACGCATCGAAATATCCAAAAGCCCCAAATATGGTTGTTTTACAACATTTATGAAGATAACCATTTCAAAAGAGTTAAACTATTCCATTAACTCAACCATTGATATTTTCAAGTAAAACACACAAATATTTGGAAAATAACATTTTTGGCATGCACAAAGTTTTCACAAATCAACTTGAACTCACCTCGCTAGATTTAAGCTAAATCTAGAATTTCTCCCAACGTAAGCTCCTTTGATGCAACCCGGATCCTTTAGGCCAAATCTTCCAAAACCTAGATCCACAAGTTTCCAACCATAAGTATTTATCCTCAAATACTTAGAATCATTCCCCTAACATTTAGAACCCAAAATCTCAAATACATCAAGCCCTAATCTTCATAAATGAAGAAGGAGAAAGACACTTCAACTAAACATAACCAAAATCGTCCACAATACTACAAACGAGAAAGAAAGTGAACAAAATATGATTTTAAGCAATTAATCCTTTAATGACATATTATGATTTCTACACATCGAGATATCCAAAAGCCCCAAATATGGTTGTTTTACAACATTTATGAAGATAACCATTTCAAAAGAGTTAAACTATTCTATTAACTCAACCATTGATATTTTCAAGTAAAACACACAAATATTTGGAAAATAATATTTTTGGCATGCACAAAGTTTTCACAAATGAACTTGAACTCACCTCGCTAGATTTAACCTAAATCTAGAATTTCTCCCAACTTACGCTCCTTTGATGCAACCCGGAATCTTTAGGCCAAATCTTCCAAAACCTAGATCCATAAGTTTCCAACCATAAGTATTTATCCTCAAATACTTAGAATCATTCCCCAAACATTTAGAACCCAAAATCTCAAATACATCAAGCCCTAATCTTCATAAACGAAGAAGGAGAAGAACACTTCAACTAAACATAACCAGATTCGTCCACAATACTCCAAACGAGAAAGAAAGTGAAGAAAATATGATTTTAAGCAATTAATCCTTTAATGACATATTATGATTTCTACGCATCGAAATATCCAAAAGCCCCAAATATGGTTGTTTTACAACATTTATGAAGATAACCATTTCAAAAGAGTTAAACTATTCCATTAACTCAACCATTGATATTTTCAAGTAAAACACACAAATATTTGGAAAATAACATTTTTGGCATGCACAAAGTTTTCACAAATCAACTTGAACTCACCTCGCTAGATTTAAGGTAAATCTAGAATTTCTCCCAACGTAAGCTCCTTTGATGCAACCCGGATCCTTTAGGCCAAATCTTCCAAAACCTAGATCCACAAGTTTCCATCCATAAGTATTTATCCTCAAATTCTTAGAATCATTCCCTAAACAATTAGAACCCAAAATCTCAAATGCATCAAGCCCTAATCTTCATAAATGAAGAAGGAGAAAAACCTTCAACTAAACATAACCAAAATCGTCCACAATACTCCAAATGAGAAAGAAAGTGAACAAAATATGATTTTGAGCAATTAATCCTTTAATGACATATTATGATTTCTACACATCGAAATATCCAAAAGCCCCAAATATGGTTGTTTTACAACATTTATGATGATAACCATTTCAAAAGAGTTAAGCTATTCCATTAACTCAACCATTGATATTTTCAAGTAAAACACACAAATATTTGGAAAATAACATTTTTGGCATGCACAAAGTTTTCACAAATCAACTTGTACTCACCTCGCTAGATTTAAGCTAAATTTAGAATTTCTCCCAACGTAAGCTCCTTTGATGCAACCCGGATCCTTTAGGCCAAATCTTCCAAAACCTAGATCCACAAGTTTCCAACCATAAGTATTTATCCTGAAATACTTAGAATCATTCCCCCAAACATTTAGAACCCAAAATCTCAAATACATCAAGCCCTAATCTTCATAAATGAAGAAGAAGAATAACACTTCAACTAAACATAACCAAAATCGTCCACAATACTCCAAACGAGAAAGAAAGTGAACAAAATATTATTTTAAGCAATTAATCCTTTAATGACATATTATGATTTCTACACATCGAAATATCCAAAAGCCCCAAATATGGTTGTTTTACAACATTTATGAAGATAACCATTTCAAAAGAGTTAAACTATTCCATTAACTCAACTATTGATATTTTCAAGCAAAACACACAAATATTTGAAAAATAACATTTTTGGCATGCACAAAGTTTTCACAAATCAACTTGTACTCACCTCGCTAGATCTAAGCTAAATCTAGAATTTCTCCCAACGTAAGCTCCTTTGATGCAACCCGGATCCTTTAGGCCAAATCTTCCAAAACCTAGATCCACAAGTTTCCATCCATAAGTATTTATCCTCAAATTCTTAGAATCATTCCCCAAACAATTAGAACCCAAAATCTCAAATACATCAAGCCCTAATCTTCATAAATGAAGAAGGAGAATAACACTTCAACTAAACATAACCAAAATCGTCCACAATACTCCAAACGAGAAAGAAAGTGAACAAAATATGATTTTGAGCAACTAATCCTTTCATGACATATTATGATTTCTACACATCGAAATATCCAAAAGCCCCAAATATGGTTGTTTTACAACATTTATGAAGATAACCATTTCAAAAGAGTTAAACTATTTCATTAACTCAACCATTGATATTTTCAAGTAAAACACACAAATATTTGGAAAATAACATTTTTGGCATGCACAAAATTTTCACAAATGAACTTGAACTCACCTCGCTAGATTTAAGGTAAATCTAGAATTTCTCCCAACGTAAGCTCCTTTGATGCAACCCGGATCCTTTAGGCCAAATCTTCCAAAACCTAGATCCACAAGTTTCCAACCATAAGTATTTATCCTCAAATACATAGAATCATTCCCCAAACATTTAGAACCCAAAATCTCAAATACATCAAACCCTAATCTTCATAAATGAAGAAGGAGAAGAACCTTCAACTAAACATAACCAAAATCGTCCACAATACTCCAAACGAGAAAGAAAGTGAACAAAATATGATTTTGAGCAATTAATCCTTTAATGACATATTATGATTTCTACACATCGAAATATCCAAAAGCCCCAAATATGGTTGTTTTACAACATTTATGAAGATAACCATTTCAAAAGAGTTAAACTATTCCATTAACTCAACCATTGATATTTTCAAGTAAAACACACAAATATTTGGAAAATAACATTTTTGGCATGCACAAAGTTTTCACAAATGAACTTGAACTCACCTCGCTAGATTTAAGGTAAATCTAGAATTTCTCCCAACGTAAGCTCCTTTGATGCAACCCGGATCCTTTAGGCCAAATCTTCCAAAACCTAGATCCACAAGTTTCCAACCATAAGTATTTATCCTCAAATACTTAGAATCATTCCCCTAACATTTAGAACCCAAAATCTCAAATACATCAACCCCTAATCTTCATAAATGAAGAAGGAGAAGAACACTTCAACTAAACATAACCAAAATCGTCCACAATACTCCAAACGAGAAAGAAAGTGAACAAAATATGATTTTAAGCAATTAATCCTTTAATGACATATTATGATTTCTACACATCGAAATATCCAAAAGCCACAAATATGGTTGTTTTACAACATTTATGAAGATAACCATTTCAAAAGAGTTAAACTATTCCATCAACTCAACCATTGATATTTTCAAGTAAAACACACAAATATTTGGAAAATAACATTTTTGGCATGCACAAAGTTTTCACAAATGAACTTGAACTCACCTCGCTAGATTTAAGCTAAATCTAGAATTTCTCCCAACGTAAGCTCCTTTGATGCAACCCGGATCCTTTAGGCCAAATCTTCCAAAACCTAGATCCACAAGTTTCCAACCATAAGTATTTATCCTCAAATACTTAGAATCATTCCCCAAACATTTAGAACCCAAAATCTCAAATACATCAAGCCCTAATCTTCATAAACGAAGAAGGAGAAGAACACTTCAACTAAACATAACCAGATTCGTCCACAATACTCCAAACGAGAAAGAAAGTGAAGAAAATATGATTTTAAGCAATTAATCCTTTAAGGACATATTATGATTTCTACGCATCGAAATATCCAAAAGCCCCAAATATGGTTGTTTTACAACATTTATGAAGATAACCATTTCAAAAGAGTTAAACTATTCCATTAACTCAACCATTGATATTTTCAAGTAAAACACACAAATATTTGGAAAATAACATTTTTGGCATGCACAAAGTTTTCACAAATCAACTTGAACTCACCTCGCTAGATTTAAGCTAAATCTAGAATTTCTCCCAACGTAAGCTCCTTTGATGCAACCCGGATCCTTTAGGCCAAATCTTCCAAAACCTAGATCCACAAGTTTCCAACCATAAGTATTTATCCTCAAATACTTAGAATCATTCCCCTAACATTTAGAACCCAAAATCTCAAATACATCAAGCCCTAATCTTCATAAATGAAGAAGGAGAAAGACACTTCAACTAAACATAACCAAAATCGTCCACAATACTACAAACGAGAAAGAAAGTGAACAAAATATGATTTTAAGCAATTAATCCTTTAAGGACATATTATGATTTCTACACATCGAGATATCCAAAAGCCCCAAATATGGTTGTTTTACAACATTTATGAAGATAACCATTTCAAAAGAGTTAAACTATTCTATTAACTCCACCATTGATATTTTCAAGTAAAACACACAAATATTTGGAAAATAACATTTTTGGCATGCACAAAGTTTTCACAAATGAACTTGAACTCACCTCGCTAGATTTAAGCTAAATCTAGAATTTCTCCCAACGTAAGCTCCTTTGATGCAACCCGGATCCTTTAGGCCAAATCTTCCAAAACCTAGATCCACAAGTTTCCAACCATAAGTATTTATCCTCAAATACTTAGAATCATTCCCCAAACATTTAGAACCCAAAATCTCAAATACATCAAGCCCTAATCTTCATAAACGAAGAAGGAGAAGAACACTTCAACTAAACATAACCAGATTCGTCCACAATACTCCAAACGAGAAAGAAAGTGAAGAAAATATGATTTTAAGCAATTAATCCTTTAATGACATATTATGATTTCTACGCATCGAAATATCCAAAAGCCCCAAATATGGTTGTTTTACAACATTTATGAAGATAACCATTTCAAAAGAGTTAAACTATTCCATTAACTCAACCATTGATATTTTCAAGTAAAACACACAAATATTTGGAAAATAACATTTTTGGCATGCACAAAGTTTTCACAAATCAACTTGAACTCACCTCGCTAGATTTAAGCTAAATCTAGAATTTCTCCCAACGTAAGCTCCTTTGATGCAACCCGGATCCTTTAGGCCAAATCTTCCAAAACCTAGATCCACAAGTTTCCATCCATAAGTATTTATCCTCAAATTCTTAGAATCATTCCCTAAACAATTAGAACCCAAAATCTCAAATACATCAAGCCCTAATCTTCATAAATGAAGAAGGAGAAAAACCTTCAACTAAACATAACCAAAATCGTCCACAATACTCCAAATGAGAAAGAAAGTGAACAAAATATGATTTTGAGCAATTAATCCTTTAATGACATATTATGATTTCTACACATCGAAATATCCAAAAGCCCCAAATATGGTTGTTTTACAACATTTATGATGATAACCATTTCAAAAGAGTTAAACTATTCCATTAACTCAACCATTGATATTTTCAAGTAAAACACACAAATATTTGGAAAATAACATTTTTGGCATGCACAAAGTTTTCACAAATCAACTTGAACTCACCTCGCTAGATTTAAGCTAAATCTAGAATTTCTCCCAACATAAGCTCCTTTGATGCAACCCGGATCCTTTAGGCCAAATCTTCCAAAACCTAGATCCACAAGTTTCCAACCATAAGTATTTATCCTCAAATACTTAGAATCATTCCCCAAACATTTAGAACCCAAAATCTCAAATACATCAAGCCCTAATCTTCATAAATGAGGAAGGAGAAGAACACTTCAACTAAACATAACCAGATTCGTCCACAATACTCCAAACGAGAAAGAAAGTGAAGAAAATATGATTTTAAGCAATTGATCCTTTAATGACATATTATGATTTCTACACATCGAATTATCCAAAAGCCACAAATATGGTTGTTTTACAACATTTATGAAGATAACCATTTCAAAAGAGTTAAACTATTCCATTAACTCAACCATTGATATTTTCAAGCAAAACACACAAATATTTGGAAAATAACATTTTTGGCATGCACAAAGTTTTCACAAATGAACTTGAACTCACCTCGCTAGATTTAAGGTAAATCTAGAATTTCTCCCAACGTAAGCTCCTTTGATGCAACCCGGATCCTTTAGGCCAAATCTTCCAAAACCTAGATCCACAAGTTTCCAACCATAAGTATTTATCCTCAAATACTTAGAATCATTCCCCTAACATTTAGAACCCAAAATCTCAAATACATCAACCCCTAATCTTCATAAATGAAGAAGGAGAAGAACACTTCAACTAAACATAACCAAAATCGTCCACAATACTCCAAACGAGAAAGAAAGTGAACAAAATATGATTTTAAGCAATTAATCCTTTAATGACATATTATGATTTCTACACATCGAAATATCCAAAAGCCCCAAATATGGTTGTTTTACAACATTTATGAAGATAACCATTTCAAAAGAGTTAAACTATTCCATTAACTCAACCATTGATATTTTCAAGTAAAACACACAAATATTTGGAAAATAACATTTTTGGCATGCACAAAGTTTTCACAAATGAACTTGAACTCACCTCGCTAGATTTAAGCTAAATCTAGAATTTCTCCCAACGTAAGCTCCTTTGATGCAACCCGGATCCTTTAGGCCAAATCTTCCAAAACCTAGATCCACAAGTTTCCAACCATAAGTATTTATCCTCAAATACTTAGAATCATTCCCCAAACATTTAGAACCCAAAATTTCAAATACATCAAGCCCTAATCTTCATAAACGAAGAAGGAGATGAACACTTCAACTAAGCATAACCAGATTCGTCCACAATACTCCAAACGAGAAAGAAAGTGAAGAAAATATGATTTTAAGCAATTAATCCTTTAATGACATATTATGATTTCTACGCATCGAAATATCCAAAAGCCCCAAATATGGTTGTTTTATAACATTTATGAAGATAACCATTTCAAAAGAGTTAAACTATTCCATTAACTCAACCATTGATATTTTCAAGCAAAACACACAAATATTTGGAAAATAACATTTTTGGCATGCACAAAGTTTTCACAAATGAACTTGAACTCACCTCGCTAGATTTAAGCTAAATCTAGAATTTCTCCCAACGTAAGCTCCTTTGATGCAACCCGGATCCTTTAGGCCAAATCTTCCAAAACCTAGATCCACAAGTTTCCAACCATAAGTATTTATCCTCAAATACTTAGAATCATTCCCCTAACATTTAGAACCCAAAATCTCAAATACATCAACCCCTAATCTTCATAAATGAAGAAGGAGAAGAACACTTCAACTAAACATAACCAAAATCGTCCACAATACTCCAAACGAGAAAGAAAGTGAAGAAAATATGATTTTAAGCAATTAATCCTTTAATGACATATTATGATTTCTACGCATCGAAATATCCAAAAGCCCAAATATGGTTGTTTTAGAACATTTATGAAGATAACCATTTCAAAAGAGTTAAACTATTCCATTAACTCAACCATTGATATTTTCAAGTAAAACACACAAATATTTGGAAAATAACATTTTTGGCATGCACAAAGTTTTCACAAATCAACTTGAACTCACCTCGCTAGATTTAAGCTAAATCTAGAATTTCTCCCAACGTAAGCTCCTTTGATGCAACCCGGATCCTTTAGGCCAAATCTTCCAAAACCTAGATCCACAAGTTTCCAACCATAAGTATTTATCCTCAAATACTTAGAATCATTCCCCTAACATTTAGAACCCAAAATCTCAAATACATCAAGCCCTAATCTTCCTAAATGAAGAAAGAGAAGAACACTTCAACTAAACATAACCAAAATCGTCCACAATACTCCAAACGAGAAAGAAAGTGAACAAAATATGATTTTAAGCAATTAATCCTTTAATGACATATTATGATTTCTACACATCGAAATATCCAAAAGCCCCAAATATGGTTGTTTTACAACATTTATGAAGATAACCATTTCAAAAGAGTTAAACTATTCCATTAACTCAACCATTGATATTTTCAAGCAAAACACACAAATATTTGGAAAATAACATTTTTGGCATGCACAAAGTTTTCACAAATGAACTTCAACTCACCTCGCTAGATTTAAGCTAAATCTAGAATTTCTCCCAACGTAAGCTCCTTTGATGCAACCCGGATCCTTTAGGCCAAATCTTCCAAAACCTAGATCCACAAGTTTCCAACCATAAGTATTTATCCTCAAATACTTAGAATCATTCCCCTAACATTTAGAACCCAAAATCTCAAATACATCAACCCCTAATCTTCATAAATGAAGAAGGAGAAGAACACTTCAACTAAACATAACCAAAATCGTCCACAATACTCCAAACGAGAAAGAAAGTGAACAAAATACGATTTTAAGCAATTAATCCTTTAATGACATATTATGATTTCTACACATCGAAATATCCAAAAGCCCCAAATATGGTTGTTTTACAACATTTATGAAGATAACCATTTCAAAAGAGTTAAACTATTCCATTAACTCAACCATTGATATTTTCAAGTAAAACACACAAATATTTGGAAAATAACATTTTTGGCATGCACAAAGTTTTCACAAATGAACTTGAACTCACCTCGCTAGATTTAAGCTAAATCTAGAATTTCTCCCAACGTAAGCTCCTTTGATGCAACCCGGATCCTTTAGGCCAAATCTTCCAAAACCTAGATCCACAAGTTTCCAACCATAAGTATTTATCCTCAAATACTTAGAATCATTCCCCAAACATTTAGAACCCAAAATCTCAAATACATCAAGCCCTAATCTTCATAAACGAAGAAGGAGAAGAACACTTCAACTAAACATAACCAGATTCGTCCACAATACTCCAAACGAGAAAGAAAGTGAAGAAAATATGATTTTAAGCAATTAATCCTTTAATGACATATTATGATTTCTACGCATCGAAATATCCAAAAGCCCAAATATGGTTGTTTTAGAACATTTATGAAGATAACCATTTCAAAAGAGTTAAACTATTCCATTAACTCAACCATTGATATTTTCAAGTAAAACACACAAATATTTGGAAAATAACATTTTTGGCATGCACAAAGTTTTCACAAATCAACTTGAACTCACCTCGCTAGATTTAAGCTAAATCTAGAATTTCTCCCAACGTAAGCTCCTTTGATGCAACCCGGATCCTTTAGGCCAAATCTTCCAAAACCTAGATCCACAAGTTTCCAACCATAAGTATTTATCCTCAAATACTTAGAATCATTCCCCTAACATTTAGAACCCAAAATCTCAAATACATCAAGCCCTAATCTTCATAAATGAAGAAGGAGAAGAACACTTCAACTAAACATAACCAAAATCGTCCACAATACTCCAAACGAGAAAGAAAGTGAACAAAATATGATTTTAAGCAATTAATCCTTTAATGACATATTATGATTTCTACACATCGAAATATCCAAAAGCCCCAAATATGGTTGT
Organism: Saussurea involucrata; assembly: GCA_033807775.1. Classification (NCBI taxonomy): domain Eukaryota; kingdom Viridiplantae; phylum Streptophyta; class Magnoliopsida; order Asterales; family Asteraceae; genus Saussurea; species Saussurea involucrata. Next base: position 88,750 of record JAWVWS010000214.1, read on the forward strand.
TTTACAACATTTATGAAGATAACCATTTCAAAAGAGTTAAACTATTCCATTAACTCAACCATTGATATTTTCAAGTAAAACACACAAATATTTGGAAAATAACATTTTTGGCATGCACAAAGTTTTCACAAATCAACTTGAACTCACCTCGCTAGATTTAACCTAAATCTAGAATTTCTCCCAACGTAAGCTCCTTTGATGCAACCCGGATCCTTTAGGCCAAATCTTCCAAAACCTAGATCCACAAGTTTCCAACCATAAGTATTTATCCTCAAATACTTAGAATCATTCCCCAAACGTTTAGAACCCAAAATCTCAAATACATCAAACCCTAATCTTCATAAATGAAGAAGGAGTAGAACCTTCAACTAAACATAACCAAAATCGTCCACAATACTCCAAACGAGAAAGAAAGTGAACAAAATATGATTTTGAGCAATTAATCCTTTAATGACATATTATGATTTCTACACATCGAATTATCCAAAAGCCCCAAATATGGTTGTTTTACAACATTTATGAAGATAACCATTTCAAAAGAGTTAAACTATTCCATTAACTCAACCATTGATATTTTCAAGTAAAACACACAAATATTTGGAAAATAACATTTTTGGCATTCACAAAGTTTTCACAAATCAACTTGTACTCACCTCGCTAGATTTAAGCTAAATCTAGAATTTATCCCAACGTAAGCTCCTTTGATGCAACCCGGATCCTTTAGGCCAAATCTTCCAAAACCTAGATCCACAAGTTTCCAACCATAAGTATTTATCCTCAAATACTTAGAATCATTCCCCAAACATTTAGAACCCAAAATCTCAAATACATCAAGCCCTAATCTTCATAAACGAGGAAGGAGAAGAACACTTCAACTAAACATAACCAGATTCGTCCACAATACTCCAAACGAGAAAGAAAGTGAAGAAAATATGATTTTAAGCAATTGATCCTTTAATGACATATTATGATTTCTACACATCGAATTATCCAAAAGCCACAAATATGGTTGTTTTACAACATTTATGAAGATAACCATTTCAAAAGAGTTAAACTATTCCATTAACTCAACCATTGATATTTTCAAGCAAAACACACAAATATTTGGAAAATAACATTTTTGGCATGCACAAAGTTTTCACAAATGAACTTGAACTCACCTCGCTAGATTTAAGGTAAATCTAGAATTTCTCCCAACGTAAGCTCCTTTGATGCAACCCGGATCCTTTAGGCCAAATCTTCCAAAACCTAGATCCACAAGTTTCCAACCATAAGTATTTATCCTCAAATACTTAGAATCATTCCCCTAACATTTAGAACCCAAAATCTCAAATACATCAACCCCTAATCTTCATAAATGAAGAAGGAGAAGAACACTTCAACTAAACATAACCAAAATCGTCCACAATACTCCAAACGAGAAAGAAAGTGAACAAAATATGATTTTAAGCAATTAATCCTTTAATGAGATATTATGATTTCTACACATCGAAATATCCAAAAGCCCCAAATATGGTTGTTTTACAACATTTATGAAGATAACCATTTCAAAAGAGTTAAACTATTCCATTAACTCAACCATTGATATTTTCAAGTAAAACACACAAATATTTGGAAAATAACATTTTTGGCATGCACAAAGTTTTCACAAATGAACTTGAACTCACCTCGCTAGAGTTAAGCTAAATCTAGAATTTCTCCCAACGTAAGCTCCTTTGATGCAACCCGGATCCTTTAGGCCAAATCTTCCAAAACCTAGATCCACAAGTTTCCAACCATAAGTATTTATCCTCAAATACTTAGAATCATTCCCCAAACATTTAGAACCCAAAATCTCAAATACATCAAGCCCTAATCTTCATAAACGAGGAAGGAGAAGAACACTTCAACTAAACATAACCAGATTCGTCCACAATACTCCAAATGAGAAAGAAAGTGAAGAAAATATGATTTTAAGCAATTGATCCTTTAATGACATATTATGATTTCTACACATCGAATTATCCAAAAGCCACAAATATGGTTGTTTTACAACATTTATGAAGATAACCATTTCAAAAGAGTTAAACTATTCCATTAACTCAACCATTGATATTTTCAAGCAAAACACACAAATATTTGGAAAATAACATTTTTGGCATGCACAAAGTTTTCACAAATGAACTTGAACTCACCTCGCTAGATTTAAGGTAAATCTAGAATTTCTCCCAACGTAAGCTCCTTTGATGCAACCCGGATCCTTTAGGCCAAATCTTCCAAAACCTAGATCCACAAGTTTCCAACCATAAGTATTTATCCTCAAATACTTAGAATCATTCACCTAACATTTAGAACCCAAAATCTCAAATACATCAACCCCTAATCTTCATAAATGAAGAAGGAGAAGAACACTTCAACTAAACATAACCAAAATCGTCCACAATACTCCAAACGAGAAAGAAAGTGAACAAAATATGATTTTAAGCAATTAATCCTTTAATGACATATTATGATTTCTACACATCGAAATATCCAAAAGCCCCAAATATGGTTGTTTTACAACATTTATGAAGATAACCATTTCAAAAGAGTTAAACTATTCCATTAACTCAACCATTGATATTTTCAAGTAAAACACACAAATATTTGGAAAATAACATTTTTGGCATGCACAAAGTTTTCACAAATGAACTTGAACTCACCTCGCTAGATTTAAGCTAAATCTAGAATTTCTCCCAACGTAAGCTCCTTTGATGCAACCCGAATCCTTTAGGCCAAATCTTCCAAAACCTAGATCCACAAGTTTCCAACCATAAGTATTTATCCTCAAATACTTAGAATCATTCCCCAAACATTTAGAACCCAAAATCTCAAATACATCAAGCCCTAATCTTCATAAACGAAGAAGGAGATGAACACTTCAACTAAGCATAACCAGATTCGTCCACAATACTCCAAACGAGAAAGAAAGTGAAGAAAATATGATTTTAAGCAATTAATCCTTTAATGACATATTATGATTTCTACGCATCGAAATATCCAAAAGCCCCAAATATGGTTGTTTTATAACATTTATGAAGATAACCATTTCAAAAGAGTTAAACTATTCCATTAACTCAACCATTGATATTTTCAAGTAAAACACACAAATATTTGGAAAATAACATTTTTGGCATGCACAAAGTTTTCACAAACCAACTTGAACTCACCTCGCTAGATTTAAGATAAATCTATAATTTCTCCCAACGTAAGCTCCTTTGATGCAACCCGGATCCTTTAGGCCAAATCTTCCAAAACCTAGATCCACAAGTTTCCAACCATAAGTATTTATCCTCAAATATTTAGAATCATTCCCCTAACATTTAGAACCCAAAATCTCAAATACATCAAGCCCTAATCTTCCTAAATGAAGAAAGAGAAGAACACTTCAACTAAACATAACCAAAATCGTCCACAATACTCCAAACGAGAAAGAAAGTGAACAAAATATGATTTTAAGCAATTAATCCTTTAATGACATATTATGATTTCTACACATCGAAATATCCAAAAGCCCCAAATATGGTTGTTTTACAACATTTATGAAGATAACCATTTCAAAAGAGTTAAACTATTCCATTAACTCAACCATTGATATTTTCAAGTAAAACACACAAATATTTGGAAAATAACATTTTTGGCATGCACAAAGTTTTCACAAATCAACTTGAACTCACCTCGCTAGATTTAACCTAAATCTAGAATTTCTCCCAACGTAAGCTCCTTTGATGCAACCCGGATCCTTTAGGCCAAATCTTCCAAAACCTAGATCCACAAGTTTCCAACCATAAGTATTTATCCTCAAATACTTAGAATCATTCCCCAAACATTTAGAACCCAAAATCTCAAATACATCAAGCCCTAATCTTCATAAATGAAGAAGGAGAAGAACACTTCAACTAAACATAACCAAAATTGTCCACAATACTCCAAACGAGAAAGAAAGTGAAGAAAATATGATTTTAAGCAATTAATCCTTTAATGACATATTATGATTTCTATGCATCGAAATATACAAAAGCCCCAAATATGGTTGTTTTACAACATTTATGAAGATAACCTTTTCAAAAGAGTTAAACTATTCCATTAACTCAACCATTGATATTTTCACGTAAAACACACAAATATTTGGAAAATAACATTTTTGGCATGCACAAAGTTTTCACCAATGAACTTGAACTTACCTCGCTAGATTTAAGCTAAATCTAGAATTTCTCCCAACGTAAGCTCCTTTGATGCAACCCAGATCCTTTAGGCCAAATCTTCCAAAACCTAGATCCACAAGTTTCCAACCATAAGTATTTATCCTCAAATACATAGAATCATTCCCCAAACATTTAGAACCCAAAATCTCAAATACATCAAGCCCTAATCTTCATAAACGAAGAAGGAGAAGAACACTACAACTAAACATAACCAGATTCGTCCACAATACTCCAAACGAGAAAGAAAGTGAAGAAAATATTATTTTAAGCAATTGATCCTTTAAAGACATATTATGATTTCTACACATCGAAATATCCAAAAGCCCCAAATATGGTTGTTTTACAACATTTATGAAGATAACCATTTCAAAAGAGTTAAACTATTCCATTAACTCAACCATTGATATTTTCAAGCAAAACACACAAATATTTGGAAAATAACATTTTTGGCATGCACAAAGTTTTCACAAATGAACTTCAACTCACCTCGCTAGATTTAAGCTAAATCTAGAATTTCTCCCAACGTAAGCTCCTTTGATGCAACCCGGATCCTTTAGGCCAAATCTTCCAAAACCTAGATCCACAAGTTTCCAACCATAAGTATTTATCCTCAAATACTTAGAATCATTCCCCTAACATTTAGAACCCAAAATCTCAAATACATCAACCCCTAATCTTCATAAATGAAGAAGGAGAAGAACACTTCAACTAAACATAACCAAAACCGTCCACAATACTCCAAACGAGAAAGAAAGTGAACAAAATACGATTTTAAGCAATTAATCCTTTAATGACATATTATGATTTCTACACATCGAAATATCCAAAAGCCCCAAATATGGTTGTTTTACAACATTTATGAAGATAACAGTTTCAAAAGAGTTAAACTATTCCATTAACTCAACCATTGATATTTTCAAGTAAAACACACAAATATTTGGAAAATAACATTTTTGGCATGCACAAAGTTTTCACAAATCAACTTGAACTCACCTCGCTAGATTTAAGCTAAATCTAGAATTTCTCCCAACGTAAGCTCCTTTGATGCAACCCGGATCCTTTAGGCCAAATCTTCCAAAACCTAGATCCACAAGTTTCCAACCATAAGTATTTATCCTCAAATACTTAGATTCATTCCCCAAACATTTAGAACCCAAAATCTCAAATACATCAAGCCCTAATCTTCATAAACGAAGAAGGAGAAGAACACTTCAACTAAACATAACCACATTCGTCCACAATACTCCAAACGAGAAAGAAAGTGAAGAAAATATGATTTTAAGCAATTAATCCTTTAATGACATATTATGATTTCTACGCATCGAAATATCCAAAAGCCCAAATATGGTTGTTTTACAACATTTATGAAGATAACCATTTCAAAAGAGTTAAACTATTCCATTAACTCAACCATTGATATTTTCAAGTAAAACACACAAATATTTGGAAAATAACATTTTTGGCATGCACAAAGTTTTCACAAATCAACTTGAACTCACCTCGCTAGATTTAAGCTAAATCTAGAATTTCTCCCAACGTAAGCTCCTTTGATGCAACCCGGATCCTTTAGGCCAAATCTTCCAAAACCTAGATCCACAAGTTTCCAACCATAAGTATTTATCCTCAAATACTTAGAATCATTCCCCTAACATTTAGAACCCAAAATCTCAAATACATCAAGCCCTAATCTTCATAAATGAAGAAGGAGAAGAACACTTCAACTAAACATAACCAAAATCGTCCACAATACTCCAAACGAGAAAGAAAGTGAACAAAATATGATTTTAAGCAATTAATCCTTTAATGACATATTATGATTTCTACACATCGAAATATCCAAAAGCCCCAAATATGGTTGTTTTACAACATTTATGAAGATAACCATTTCAAAAGAGTTAAACTATTCCATTAACTCAACCATTGATATTTTCAAGTAAAACACACAAATATTTGGAAAATAACATTTTTGGCATGCACAAAGTTTTCACAAATCAACTTGAACTCACCTCGCTAGATTTAACCTAAATCTAGAATTTCTCCCAACGTAAGCTCCTTTGATGCAACCCGGATCCTTTAGGCCAAATCTTCCAAAACCTAGATCCACAAGTTTCCAACCATAAGTATTTATCCTCAAATACTTAGAATCATTCCCCAAACATTTAGAACCCAAAATCTCAAATACATCAAACCCTAATCTTCATAAATGAAGAAGGAGAAGAACCTTCAACTAAACATAACCAAAATCGTCCACAATACTCCAAACGAGAAAGAAAGTGAACAAAATATGATTTTGAGCAATTAATCCTTTAATGACATATTATGATTTCTACACATCGAATTATCCAAAAGCCCCAAATATGGTTGTTTTACAACATTTATGAAGATAACCATTTCAAAAGAGTTAAACTATTCCATTAACTCAACCATTGATATTTTCAAGTAAAACACACAAATATTTGGAAAATAACATTTTTGGCATTCACAAAGTTTTCACAAATCAACTTGTACTCACCTCGCTAGATTTAAGCTAAATCTAGAATTTATCCCAACGTAAGCTCCTTTGATGCAACCCGGATCCTTTAGGCCAAATCTTCCAAAACCTAGATCCACAAGTTTCCAACCATAAGTATTTATCCTCAAATACTTAGAATCATTCCCATAACATTTAGAACCCAAAATATCAAATATATCAAGCCCTAATCTTCATAAATGAAGAAGGAGAAGAACACTTCAACTAAACATAACCAAAATCGTCCACAATACTCCAAACGAGAAATAAAGTGAACAAAATATGATTTTAAGCAATTAATCCTTTAATGACATATTATGATTTCTACACATCGAAATATCCAAAAGCCCCAAATATGGTTGTTTTACAACATTTATGAAGATAACCATTTCAAATGAGTTAAACTATTCCATTAACTCAACCATTGATATTTTCAAGTAAAACACACAAATATTTGGAAAATAATATTTTTGGCATGCACAAAGTTTTCACAAATGAACCTGAACTCACCTCGCTAGATTTAAGCTAAATCTAGAATTTCTCCCAACGTAAGCTCCTTTGATGCAACCCGGATCCTTTAGGCCAAATCTTCCAAAACCTAGATCCATAAGTTTCCAACCATAAGTATTTATCCTCAATTACTTAGAATCATTCCCCAAACATTTAGAACCCAAAATCTCAAATACATCAAGCCCTAATCTTCATAAACGAAGAAGGAGAAGAACACTTCAACTAAACATAACCAGATTCGTCCACAATACTCCAAACGAGAAAGAAAGTGAAGAAAATATGATTTTAAGCAATTAATCCTTTAATGACATATTATGATTTCTACACATCGAAATATCCAAAAGCCCCAAATATGGTTGTTTTACAACATTTATGAAGATAACCATTTCAAAAGAGTTAAACTATTCTATTAACTCAACCATTGATATTTTCAAGTAAAACACACAAATATTTGGAAAATAACATTTTTGGCATGCACAAAGTTTTCACCAATGAACTTGAACTCACCTCGCTAGATTTAAGCTAAATCTAGAATTTCTCCCAACGTAAGCTCCTTTGATGCAACCCGGATCCTTTAGGCCAAATCTTCCAAAACCTAGATCCACAAGTTTCCAACCATAAGTATTTATCCTCAAATACTTAGAATCATTCCCCAAACATTTAGAACCCAAAATCTCAAATACATCCAGCCCTAATCTTCATAAACGAAGAAGGAGAAGAACACTTCAACTAAACATAACCAGATTCGTCCACAATACTCCAAACGAGAAAGAAAGTGAAGAAAATATGATTTTAAGCAATTGATCCTTTAATGACATATTATGATTTCTACACATCGAAATATCCAAAAGCCCTAAATATGGTTGTTTTACAACATTTATGAAGATAACCATTTCAAAAGAGTTAAACTATTCCATTAACTCAACCATTGATATTTTCAAGCAAAACACACAAATATTTGGAAAATAACATTTTTGGCATGCACAAAGTTTTCACAAATGAACTTGAACTCACCTCACTAGATTTAAGCTAAATCTAGAATTTCTCCCAACGTAAGCTCCTTTGATGCAACTCGGATCCTTTAGGCCAAATCTTCCAAAACCTAGATCCACAAGTTTCCAACCATAAGTATTTATCCTCAAATACTTAGAATCATTCCCCAAACATTTAGAACCCAAAATCTCAAATACATCAAGCCCTAATCTTCATAAATGAAGAAGGAGAAGAACACTTCAACTAAACATAACCAAAATCGTCCACAATACTCCAAACGAGAAATATGATTTTAAGCAATTAATCCTTTAATGACATATTATGATTTCTACACATCGAAATATCCAAAAGCCCCAAATATGGTTGTTTTACAACATTTATGAAGATAACCATTTAAAAAGAGTAAAACTATTCCTTTAACTCAACTATTGATATTTTCAAGTAAAACACACAAATATTTGGAAAATAACATTTTTGGCATGCACAAAGTTTTCACAAATCAACTTTAACTCACCTTGCTAGATTTAAGCTAAATCTAGAGTTTCTCCCAACGTAAGCTCCTTTGATGCAACCCGGATCCTTTAGGCCAAATCTTCCAAAACCTAGATCCACAAGTTTCCAAAGATAAGTATTTATCCTCAAATACTTAGAATCATTCCCCAAACATTTAGAACCCAAAATCTCAAATACATCAAGCCCTAATCTTCATAAATGAAGAAGGAGAAGAACAATTCAACTAAACATCACCAAAATCGTCCACAATTGTAATACCCTGGATAAGTTCGTTAGTTAAAATCTCCTTTCCGTTAATAAAGTTAACTTTAAAGTTAGATGTTTAGGGTATGTTTGGATAAATTATAAGTTTAGGGGTGTTTGGGTCATTATTGAGAAGTTCAATGTTTAAAATGAAAATAGGTTGATATTACCCCTTTATGAGTTCAGATATGTCACAACAAAGAAATATCTAAACTAAGGTATGTGTGTGTGTGTGTTCTTGGAGCTAAGAAGAAGAAAGAAAGAGCTTTGTGGTTAAGACATCAATTGGTGAGCTTTGGAAGTGAATTAAGGTATGTTCCTTTGAATTTTGTGTTTGTAATTGCTTTTAGAAGGGTTCTATCGGAGTAGAAACATCACAAACACTTATGGTATTAATTCAGTCGATTTTCTGGGTAAAGAGCACCAAACCGACAGAGGTTTCCGGACACAGTATGAATGTGTCCGGGTAGATTCTTGGGTGGTGTCCGGGTAAGTTGTTGATAGAGTCCGGACGATTTGATTGATGGTTTTCGGATGATTTAGAGACCGGATGGCATCCGGATTCCTTTGTTGTCCGGATTAGTCTGTGGTGTCCGGATTCCTTGTGTTGTCCGGATTCTTTATGCTGTCCGGAAAAGTTGGGTTTCCGGAAACTATAGCTGTTTGGTTGTTTTGATGGCGAGAGTTAGGTAGATTTATCAAGAGTTCACGTGTTCAAATGGTAAGGGGATATTTGTATTTAATCTGTTTCAGATTCTGTGGATTTAGATTGAAAGACTGAATCTTTTGGAGAAAAGCTTGGAAGTGTTTACGGATAAGCGATCGAGGTGAGTTTTGCTTTAAAACGTTTTTGAACTGGGATACATATATATATGTGTGTATATATATAACAGATGATTATGTGGTAGGAATATGATTATGTGTATATAAATGACAATATGAGGTAATGAGATATATATTGTATTTATATAAGCTTTGCACTACACGAGTGCACTTGTTGCCGGGTTCCGGTGAGCGGACCGGTGTGTAGCCGGGTTCCGGTGTGCGGACCGGTGAGTAGTCGGGTTCCGGTGTGCGGACCGACGGGTAGCCGGGTTCCGGTGAGTGGACCGGTTGTTGATTTATTAGTTGGCTTGCTACCAACTAATATGGCCATTTGTGGAGGAATAAGGTGAATGAGATGTACACGATGCACGAGTCTGGATTGGTATTGAAATACGTGTGGTATGTTTATATTTTACGAAAGAATTACCAAAGGTTTATCTAAACTATTTTGATTCAAAGGATTTACATAAAAGGTTTTATAATGATTTTGGAAAGGACCGGGATTAACTCACTAGACCCGTTTGGTCTAACCCTCATTTTGTTTTCAAAAATATGTTTTCCAGGTTAAGGATCGGCAGGAGAGGATGAAGTGTAGGAAGCTTTTGATGGATGTTGATTAGGAGGCTTTTATATATATTTTGTAATTTATGAGACCGAAGGGACCGTACTTGGTTTGTTATGTAACTTTTGTTGTAAATCAATGATATGTATGCATGTTATGTTATTTGTTGTATGTTTGGGAAACCGGGTTGTTACAAATGGTATCAGAGCCCTAGTTTAAGGGATTTAGGTATTTGTACCCGTACCTAGACTTAAACTGCATGTGAAGTAGGATGTCCTTGATATATTAGAACCTTGGGATGCTAAGTATAAAAGGTAGAAGGCACATCATGTAAGGTAATTTCAGATTACACCTAGCCAGTGTAATTGTGATCTTACAGGTGCATGTTTGGACTGGAATACCTTATTATATGGGGTATGTGCTTATGTGTATATTAACTCTATAAAAATCAACAGAGTGGCAGATCGGACTCGACGTATGGATAGATATGAAGACAGGTATATTTCTATAAACTCTATACGTGCTAAGGTGTTATCTGACTTCGGTGCAAACCGATTTTTTGTGTGTTTTCAATTTTATTATTTGTGTTAGAAAAATATTTGATAATTGTGTTAGAGATATAGAAGGGTGTGTTTAATTATTGTTGTTTTAATTTGTTAGTGTATGGAGTGTGATGGCTTGAGTGTAAAGAATAATAGCAGTATGTAGAACGTGACGATTATGTGTAGAGAGTAATGGTAATGTGTGAAGTCTTGACCTTGTCATGAAGGCGGCGGTTTAGTATGTTGTGAAGATTATACTTAATGTGATTGTTGACGCTATCAAGAAAGCTATTGTTTAAATGTGTGGGGTGATGTGGATAAGATGGTGGCAGTTTATAATTAGTGAATGTGCGAGGTGTAGTAGTAATGAATTTCGTGAGATTAAGTGGTGGATTTGTGATGATATGGGGTGAGTATAAGTGGAAACCTCTGCTCGGAATTTTGTTTGTAAGTTGTGTAGAGGTGCCAAAAGTATGTGGGGAGAGGTATGGATGTCTAGGCGGTGTGTAGTAGTGTTATTCAAGAATAAGAGAATGGAGTGGCAGTAGATGGTTAGCTAAAGAATGGAGTATTACCGTTTGAGAAATGGAAAATGTGTAGTTGTTTCGGGCATTGAGTGTGATTTCAGATTGACTCGATTAAGTTCCTGATATGAGGTATGGTAAAATTGTTAGTAAAGTATAGTAGTTGTTGAAATTGGGTACGTGCGATTGGTTTGGAGGTGAAAGAAAGCTAGCTCATAGGATCCGTTAAGAGTGAGTACCTTCTAGTGTGCTATCCTTGGAGAAAACGTGTTTTATGTTGAGAAAAGAGTGGGAGAAAGTAGTCGAATGTAATGATCAGAGTGAAGGACCATTGGATAGGACATGATAGTAGTTACCCTCGTTTATTGCTTAACCGAATTCCGGGATGGAATTCTTTTAAGGGGGAGATAATGTAATACCCCGGATAAGTTCGTTAGTTAAAATCTCCTTTCCGTTATATAAAGTTAACTTTAAAGTTAGATGTTTAGGGTATGTTTGGATAAATTATAAGTTTAGGGGTGTTTGGGTCATTATTGAGAAGTTCAAGGTTTAAAATGAAAATAGGTTGATATTACCCCTTTAGGAGTTCAGATATGTCACAACAAAGAAATATCTAAACTAAGGTATGTGTGTGTGTGTGTTCTTGGAGCTAAGAAGAAGAAAGAAAGAGCTTTGTGGTTAAGACATCAATTGGTGAGCTTTGGAAGTGAATTAAGGTATGTTCCTTTGTATTTTGTGTTTGTAATTGCTTTTAAAAGGGTTCTATCGGAGTAGAAACATCACAAACACTTATGGTATTAATTCAGTCGATTTTCTGGGTAAAAAGCACCAAATCGACAGAGGTTTTCGGACACAGTATGAATGTGTCCGGGTAGATTCTTGGGTGGTGTCCGGGTAATTTGTTGATAGAGTCCGGACGATTTGATTGATGGTTTCCGGATGATTTAGAGACCGGATGGCATCCGGATTCCTTTGTTGTCCGGATTAGTCTGTGGTGTACGGATTCCTTGTGTTGTCCGGATTCTTTATGCTGTCTAGAAAAGTTGGGTTGTTCGGGTGGCTTTGGGTTGTCCGGAAACTATAGCTGTTTGGTTGTTTTGATGGCGAGAGTTAGGTATATTTATCTAGAGTTCACGTGTTCAAATGGTAAGGGGATATTTGTATTTAATCTGTTTCAGATTCTGTGGATTTGGATTGAAAGACTGAATCTTTTGGAGAAAAGCTTGGAAGTGTTTATAGATAAGCGATCGAGGTGAGTTTTTCTTTAAAACGTTTTTGAACTGAGATACATATATATGTGTATATACATATATGAGATGATTATGTGGTAGGAATATGATTATTTGTATATAAATGACAATATGATGTAATGAGATATATATTGTATTTATATAAGCTTTGCACTACACGCGTGCACTTGTTGCCGGGTTCCGGTGAGCGGACCGGTGTGTAGCTGGGTTCCGGTGTGCGGACCGGTGAGTAGTCGGGTTCCGGTGTGCGGATCGACGGGTAGCCGGGTTCCGGTGAGCGGACCGGTTGTTGATTTATTAGTTGGCTTGCTACCAACTAATATGGCCATTTATGGAGGAATAAGGTGAATGAGATGTACACGATGCACGAGTCTGGATTGGTATTTAAATACGTGTGGTATGTTTATATTTTACGAAAGAATTACCAAAGGTTTATCTAAACTATTTTGATACAAAGGATTTACATAAAAGGTTTTATAATGATATGGAGAGGACCGGGATTAACTCACTAGACCCGTTTGGTCTAACCCTCATTTTGTTTTCAAAAATATGTTTTCCAGGTTAAGGATCGACAGGAGAGGATGAAGTGTTGGAAGCTTTTGATGGATGTTGATTAGGAGGCTTTTATATATATTTTGTAATTTATGAGACCGAAGGGACCGTACTTGGTTTGTTATGTAACTTTTGTTGTAAATCAATGATATGTATGCATGTTATGTTATTTGTTGTATGTTTGGGAAACCGGGTTGTTACAACAATACTCCAAACGAGAAAGAAAGTGAACAAAATATGATTTTGAGCAATTAATCCTTTAATGACATATTATGATTTCTACACATCGAAATATCCAAAAGCCCCAAATATGGTTGTTTTACAACATTTATGAATATAACCATTTCAAAAGAGTTAAACTATTCCATTAACTCAACCATTGATATTTTCAAGCAAAACACACAAATATTTGGAAAATAACATTTTTGGCATGCACAAAGTTTTCACAAATCAACTTGTACTCACCTCGCTAGATTTAAGCTAAATCTAGAATTTCTCCCAACGTAAGCTCCTTTGATGCATCCCGGATCCTTTAGGCCAAATCTTCCAAAACCTAGATCCACAAGTTTCCAACCATAAGTATTTATCCTCAAATACTTAGAATCATTCCCCAAACATTTAGAACCCAAAATCTCAAATACATCAAGCCCTAATCTTCATAAATGAAGAAGGAGAAGAAAACTTCAACTAAACATAACCAAAATCGTCCACAATACTCCAAACGAGAAAGAAAGTGAACAAAATATGATTTTGAGCAATTAATCCTTTAATGACATATTATGATTTCTACACATCGAAGTATCCAAAAGCCCCAAATATGGTTGTTTTACAACATTTATGAAGATAACCATTTCAAAAGAGTTAAACTATTCCATTAACTCAACCATTGATATTTTCAAGCAAAACACACAAATATTTGGAAAATAACATTTTTGGCATGCACAAAGTTTTCACAAACCAACTTGAACTCACCTCGCTAGATTTAAGATAAATCTATAATTTCTCCCAACGTAAGCTCCTTTGATGCAACCCGGATCCTTTAGGCCAAATCTTCCAAAACCTAGATCCACAAGTTTCCAACCATAAGTATTTATCCTCAAATATTTAGAATCATTCCCCTAACATTTAGAACCCAAAATCTCAAATACATCAAGCCCTAATCTTCCTAAATGAAGAAAGAGAAGAACACTTCAACTAAACATAACCAAAATCGTCCACAATACTCCAAACGAGAAAGAAAGTGAACAAAATATGATTTTAAGCAATTAATCCTTTAATGACATATTATGATTTCTACACATCGAAATATCCAAAAGCCCCAAATATGGTTGTTTTACAACATTTATGAAGATAACCATTTCAAAAGAGTTAAACTATTCCATTAACTCAACCATTGATATTTTCAAGTAAAACACACAAATATTTGGAAAATAACATTTTTGGCATGCACAAAGTTTTCACAAATCAACTTGAACTCACCTCGCTAGATTTAAGCTAAATCTAGAATTTCTCCCAACGTAAGCTCCTTTGATGCAACCCGGATCCTTTAGGCCAAATCTTCCAAAACCTAGATCCATAAGTTTCCAACCATAAGTATTTATCCTCAATTACTTAGAATCATTCCCCAAACATTTAGAACCCAAAATCTCAAATACATCAATCCCTAATCTTCATAAACGAAGAAGGAGAAGAACACTTCAACTAAACATAACCAGATTCGTCCACAATACTCCAAACGAGAAAGAAAGTGAAGAAAATATGATTTTATGCAATTAATCCTTTAATGACATATTATGATTTCTATGCATCGAATTATCCAAAAGCCCCAAATATGGTTGTTTTACAACATTTATGAAGATAACCATTTCAAAAGAGTTAAATTATTCCATTAACTCAACCATTGATATTTTCAAGTAAAGCACACAAATATTTGGAAAATAACATTTTTGGCATGCACAAAGTTTTCACAAATGAACTTGAACTCACCTCGCTAGATTTAAGCTAAATCTAGAATTTCTCCCAACGTAAGCTCCTTTGATGCATCCCGGATCTTTTAGGCCAAATCTTCCAAAACATAGATCCACAAGTTTCCAACCATAAGTATTTATCCTCAAATACTTAGAATCATTCCCCAAACATTTAGAACCCAAAATATCAAATACATCAAGCCCTAATCTTCATAAATGAAGAAGGAGAAGAAATCTTCAACTAAACATAACCAAAATCGTCCACAATACTCCAAACGAGAAAGAAAGTGAACAAAATATGATTTTGAGCAATTAATCCTTTAATGACATATTATGATTTCTACACATCGAAATATCCAAAAGCCCCAAATATGGTTGTTTTACAACATTTATGAATATAACCATTTCAAAAGAGTTAAACTATTCCATTAACTCAACCATTGATATTTTCAAGCAAAACACACAAATATTTGGAAAATAACATTTTTGGCATGCACAAAGTTTTCACAAATCAACTTGTACTCACCTCGCTAGATTTAAGCTAAATCTAGAATTTCTCCCAACGTAAGCTCCTTTGATGCATCCCGGATCCTTTAGGCCAAATCTTCCAAAACCTAGATCCACAAGTTTCCAACCATAAGTATTTATCCTCAAATACTTAGAATCATTCCCCAAACATTTAGAACCCAAAATCTCAAATACATCAAGCCCTAATCTTCATAAATGAAGAAGGAGAAGAAAACTTCAACTAAACATAACCAAAATCGTCCACAATACTCCAAACGAGAAAGAAAGTGAACAAAATATGATTTTGAGCAATTAATCCTTTAATGACATATTATGATTTCTACACATCGAAGTATCCAAAAGCCCCAAATATGGTTGTTTTACAACATTTATGAAGATAACCATTTCAAAAGAGTTAAACTATTCCATTAACTCAACCATTGATATTTTCAAGCAAAACACACAAATATTTGGAAAATAACATTTTTGGCATGCACAAAGTTTTCACAAACCAACTTGAACTCACCTCGCTAGATTTAAGATAAATCTATAATTTCTCCCAACGTAAGCTCCTTTGATGCAACCCGGATCCTTTAGGCCAAATCTTCCAAAACCTAGATCCACAAGTTTCCAACCATAAGTATTTATCCTCAAATATTTAGAATCATTCCCCTAACATTTAGAACCCAAAATCTCAAATACATCAAGCCCTAATCTTCCTAAATGAAGAAAGAGAAGAACACTTCAACTAAACATAACCAAAATCGTCCACAATACTCCAAACGAGAAAGAAAGTGAACAAAATATGATTTTAAGCAATTAATCCTTTAATGACATATTATGATTTCTACACATCGAAATATCCAAAAGCCCCAAATATGGTTGTTTTACAACATTTATGAAGATAACCATTTCAAAAGAGTTAAACTATTCCATTAACTCAACCATTGATATTTTCAAGTAAAACACACAAATATTTGGAAAATAACATTTTTGGCATGCACAAAGTTTTCACAAATCAACTTGAACTCACCTCGCTAGATTTAAGCTAAATCTAGAATTTCTCCCAACGTAAGCTCCTTTGATGCAACCCGGATCCTTTAGGCCAAATCTTCCAAAACCTAGATCCATAAGTTTCCAACCATAAGTATTTATCCTCAATTACTTAGAATCATTCCCCAAACATTTAGAACCCAAAATCTCAAATACATCAATCCCTAATCTTCATAAACGAAGAAGGAGAAGAACACTTCAACTAAACATAACCAGATTCGTCCACAATACTCCAAACGAGAAAGAAAGTGAAGAAAATATGATTTTAAGCAATTAATCCTTTAATGACATATTATGATTTCTATGCATCGAATTATCCAAAAGCCCCAAATATGGTTGTTTTACAACATTTATGAAGATAACCATTTCAAAAGAGTTAAATTATTCCATTAACTCAACCATTGATATTTTCAAGTAAAGCACACAAATATTTGGAAAATAACATTTTTGGCATGCACAAAGTTTTCACAAATGAACTTGAACTCACCTCGCTAGATTTAAGCTAAATCTAGAATTTCTCCCAACGTAAGCTCCTTTGATGCATCCCGGATCTTTTAGGCCAAATCTTCCAAAACATAGATCCACAAGTTTCCAACCATAAGTATTTATCCTCAAATACTTAGAATCATTCCCCAAACATTTAGAACCCAAAATATCAAATACATCAAGCCCTAATCTTTATAAATGAAGAAGGAGAAGAAATCTTCAACTAAACATAACCAAAATCGTCCACAATACTCCAAACGAGAAAGAAAGTGAACAAAATATGATTTTGAGCAATTAATCCTTTAATGATATATTATGATTTCTACACATCGAAATATCCAAAAGCCCCAAATATGGTTGTTTTACAACATTTATGAATATAACCATTTCAAAAGAGTTAAACTATTCCATTAACTCAACCATTGATATTTTCAAGCAAAACACACAAATATTTGGAAAATAACATTTTTGGCATGCACAAAGTTTTCACAAATCAACTTGTACTCACCTCGCTAGATTTAAGCTAAATCTATAATTTCTCCCAACGTAAGCTCCTTTGATGCATCCCGGATCCTTTAGGCCAAATCTTCCAAAACCTAGATCCACAAGTTTCCAACCATAAGTATTTATCCTCAAATACTTAGAATCATTCCCCAAACATTTAGAACCCAAAATCTCAAATACATCAAGCCCTAATCTTCATAAATGAAGAAGGAGAAGAAAACTTCAACTAAACATAACCAAAATCGTCCACAATACTCCAAACGAGAAAGAAAGTGAACAAAATATGATTTTGAGCAATTAATCCTTTAATGACATATTATGATTTCTACACATCGAAGTATCCAAAAGCCCCAAATATGGTTGTTTTACAACATTTATGAAGATAACCATTTCAAAAGAGTTAAACTATTCCATTAACTCAACTATTGATATTTTCAAGCAAAACACACAAATATTTGGAAAATAACATTTTTGGCATGCACAAAGTTTTCACAAATCAACTTGTCACCTCGCTTAAATCTAGAATTTCTCCCAACGTAAGCTCCTTTGATGCAACCCGGATCCTTTAGGCCAAATCTTCCAAAACCTAGATCCACTAGTTTCCAACCATAAGTATTTATCCTCAAATACTTAGAATCATTCCCCAAACATTTAGAACCCAAAATCTCAAATACATCAAGCCCTAATCTTCATAAATGAAGAAGGAGAAGAACACTTAAACTAAACATAACCAAAATCGTCCACAATACTCCAAACGAGAAAGAAAGTGAACAAAATATGATTTTGAGCAATTAATCCTTTAATGACATATTATGATTTCTACACATCGAAATAACCAAAAGACCCAAATATGGTTGTTTTACAACATTTATGAAGATAACCATTTCAAAAGAGTTAAACTATTCCATTAACTCAACCATTGATATTTTCAAGTAAAACACACAAATATTTGGAAAATAACATTTTTGGCATGCACAAAGTTTTCACAAATCAGGAGAAGAACACTTGCGTTTTGAACAGGAATGGGACTCTCTCTCTAGTTGGCGATTAGGGTTTTCTTGCGATGGCTCGTGCTGATCGTGGTCTAGGGTTTCTTGTGGATTTTTGGTTATGTGCTGCTGTTCGTCGTGATCTAGTGATCCTTTGGCATGTTCTACTGTTTTCGTTTTTTGATTTTTCGAAGGTTTTTTCGTTCGTTTAGGGTTTCTTCTTTTTAAGGTTTTGTTAATTATTTGCCGGCGGTAGGTGTTTTCCGGAGGCTAGGGTTTGCGGCGGTGTTTCTTGGCTGTTTGGTGTGATCGTTTGGTGGAGTTCGTGTTTCTAACATCTTCGTTATCAAGCAAGATCGACCTGTGGGATTCAGCACTCGGTAAGAAGTGAGCAGACTTCGTTAATCTATCAACAATCACCCAAATAGTATCAAATCCTTTCGGAGTTCTAGGTAGCTTGGTAATGAAATCGGTAGTGATCTGATCCCATTTCCACATTGGTATCTCCAGACGTTGTAACTGACCAAACGGCCTTTGATGTTCAATCTTTACTTTCTTACAAGTATCACACTTTTCCACATACTGAGCAATGCTTCTTTTTATCCCCGGCCACCAATAAAATTGTTTCAGATCCTTATACATCTTGTTCGTACCCGGATGAATAGAAAAACAAGACTGATGAGCTTCTTGTAGTACCCGATCACGTAACCCACCCATACGAGGCACCCAAATTCTGTTTCCCAAACATAATAACCCACGATCATCTTTTTCTAGCAATGCTGATACTCCCACTAATCTTTCTGACTTCAGATGTTCTTCTTGAAACGCTTCTATTTGACACTTTTGCAAATCGTCAAAGATGTTCGGTAGCAGTTAAGCCCGTAGTGAAATAGCTCTTATTGTTCCACTCCTTTCCTGACGACTCAGTGCATCTGCTACCACGTTCGCCTTTCCCGGATGATAAAGGATTTCACAGTCGTAATCATTCACCAATTCCAGCCATCTTCTTTGCCTCATATTCAATTCCTTCTGATCGAAAAGATGTTGGAGACTCTTATGATCGGTAAATATTTGGCACTTAGAACCGTAAAGGTAATGTCTCCAAATTTTCAATGCTAAGACAACTGCTGCAAGCTCCATATCATGTGTAGGATACTGTCTTTCATGGTCCTTCAGTTGACGAGAAGCATAAGCAATCACCTTTCCACGTTTCATAAGTACACATCCTAATCCTAGTTTGGAAGCATCGCTGTAGACAACAAAATCATCAGAACCTTCTGGCAATGCTAATATTGGCGCGCTACAGAGTTTCTCTTTCAATATTCTGAATGCTTCATCCTGTTCTATTCTCCATTCAAACTTTAGATTCTTCCGAGTCAGCTTAGTCAATGACGTCGCGATTCGAGAGAAGTCTTTTATAAATTTCCGATAGTAGCCAGCTAGACCCAGAAAACTACGTACTTCGGTTGACGTCTTTGGCGGTTCCCATCTTTCAATCGCTTCCACTTTCATCGGATATACTTGAATGCCTTTCTCTGAAACGACATGCCCCAAAAACTGAACTTCCCGCAACCAGAATTCACATTTAGAGAACTTAGCGTACAACTTTTCTTTCTTCAGCAACTCCAGAATCAAACGAAGATGTTGTGCGTGATCCTCTTTGGATCGGGAATAGATAAGGATATCATCAATAAATACAATAACGAATTTATCAAGATACGGCTTACATACCCGATTCATTAAATCCATAAAGGCAGCTGGAGCGTTCGTCAGTCCAAACGGCATTACTAAGAATTCGTAGTGGCCGTACCTTGTACGAAAAGCAGTCTTTAGAACGTCTTCTTCTTTAACCTTCAACTGATGGTAGCCAGATCTGAGATCAATCTTGGAGAAATAACAAGCTCCAACTAATTGATCAAAAAGATCATCAATTCTTGGAAGTGGATACTTGTTCTTGATCGTGCGCTTATTCAGCTCCCGGTAGTCAATACACATTCTCATTGAACCGTCCTTCTTTTTCACAAACAAAACTGGCGCTCCCCACGGCGAAGAACTAGGTCTGATGAAGCCTTTGTCGGATAGGTCTTGTAGTTGTGTCATCATCTCTTTCATCTCTGGAGGTGCCAGACGATACGGTGCACGGGCAATAGGAGCGGCTCCAGGAATCAGATCAATACCAAACTCATCTTGTCTAATGGGCGGAAGACTATTCAAGTCTTCAGAGAATACTTCAGAAAATTCACTAACAATAGGGATATCTTCCAACTTAATCTTTTCAGGCCTACTATCTATCACATAGGCTAAGTAACTCGAGCAACCCTTGTTGACACATTTACGGGCTTTATCATAGATATTAGGCTAGACTGATGATTCTTACGATCACCATAAATCACTACTGACCTCTTATCAGGTAAAACGACATTGATTATTTTCTTATCACAAACTATGTTAGCCTGATTCTCAGCTAACCAATCCATCCCTACTACCACATTAAACTCGATCAAGGCTATAGGATATAGTTGTATCGCTACTCCACACCCCTCTATATTTATCACACAGCAATCAAAAATTTCTTTAACTGACACTTGGTTATCATTTGCAGTGTCTACCAGTAAGGCATGTTCTAACATTTTAGGCTCTAAATGCATGTGAGCAGCAAATGAAGGAGACACAAAAGATCGGTTTGCACCGGAGTCAAACAACACTTTAGCACGTGTAGAGTTTATGAAAAATGTACCTGTAACCACATCCGGAGTTTCCTCCGCTTCTTTTGCTGTCATTTGAAATGTACGACCCCTTGTTCTTGGTGGTTCTAGTCTTGGCACTACTGGTCTAACAACTGCTGGTCTCCCTGATGTACCACCCTGCTGTATTCTCCCCCGCGGACAATCCGACTGAATGTGATCCGGAGAATTACACAAGAAACAAAGCCGCGTTACTGGACAGTTTTTAGCAATATGCCCTGTCCTCCCACACTTATAACAATTCTGAGGGTCAACTTGACAATTTCCTTGATGGACACGGTTGCACTTCGGACAAGATCTTTCTGTTGGTCGGAACGGCGGGCGGTTATCATATTTCTGAAATCTGGACTTCTTCGGGTCATACTGAGGTCCTTCCCATTTTCTCTTTCCCATACTTTTATCACCAGCATCCCTCCTATTATCCCGCTCCACATTTTCCGCAGCATTTACTGCTGCTGAGAAGGTATCAGGTCTTGCTGCAGTCACTAACTTTCTAATTTCTGAATTCAATCCGAATATGAACCTTTCCATCTTTATTTTCTCCGTGGCAACATAATACTCTCCAAAACGCGACTTCTCTAGGAAACGGGCGGTATAGTCTCTGACTGATAAATTCCCTTATTGTAGGCTCAGGAATTCCTCCTCTAATTGTCTAACTGCTGCTTGAGGACAAAACTATTCTTTAAATGCCATTGAGAATTCGCCCCAAGTAAAGGTTGAGTATACATCAGATCCCTTGGAGTCAATAAGGGCCTCCCACCAATATAAAGCATCTGCCTTTAACATTGCAGTTCCGTATAACACCTTATCCTCTTCCGCACATTTGCTGGTTTTAAATACAGCTTCAATTTCCTTCAGCCAACGCATCGCCTTCACTGGATCTCTATCCCCTCAATAAGTTGGTGGTTTACAGCTTAAAAACATTTTATAGTCACACCTTCTTGGTACTGAAGTGACAGTAGGTGTGATAGGCATCTCGTCTTCAAAGTTAGGATCTGGTCTTTTCGTTTCCGTATTATGAGTCTGGTTAAACATAGCCTGGATATTTGCCTGCAATCTTCCCATTTCAGCCGCTAAGTCATCTCTCGTAACAAACTATGTGCCTCTCCCCTGTACTCTGCCCCCAGTCCTGCCTCTGCCTCTTTCTCCCCCTCTTCCCCTTCCTCCGGCCGTGGGATTGGTTCTATTCGGGTTTCCTCCTCCTTCCCGATTTGTTTGTCTCGTACCACTTGCCATTCTGTTGATTCAGACAAGGTTAATATACACATAAGCACATACCCCATATAACAGTTCCTTAATCCATCTCATTGCTTTCACGGGATCCCTGTCTCCTGAGTAGGTCGGAGATCTACAGCTCAAAAACATTTAGTAATCACATTTTCTCATTACCGGTAAGGCCGTAGGGGTGATTGGCAGTTCGACTTCAGGTTCCGGATCTGGTCTATCAGCTTCATTATTACGACTTTGTTCAAACATTGTTTGTATGCTATCATGCAGTCTTCCCATTTCTGCCATTAGATCAGCCCTGGTAACGAACTCTGTACTATTTGGCTGGACTCTGCCTCCGGCTCGACCTCCAGCTCTACCAGTTCTACCCCCGACTCTGCCCCATGTTCTGCCTCCCCTGTCCCCCGTTCCTATTGGCGGATTAGTTCTATTTGGATTTCTTCCTCCTCTTCGATTCGAATTTCGCGTACCGCTTGCCATTCTGTAGATTTAAACAAGATTAATATACACATAAGCACATACCCCGTATAACAAGGTATTCCAGTTCAAGCATGTACCTGTAAGATCACAATTACAATGGCCAGGTGTAATATGAAATTACCTTACATGATGTTCCTTCTACCTTTTTATACTTAACATCCCGAGGTTCTACAATAATAGGGACATCCTACTTCACATGCAGTTTAAGTCTAGGTACAGATACAAATACCTAAATCCCTTAAACTAAGGCTCTGATACCATTTGTAACAACCCAAATCCCATATACACAACATATCACATAATGTAACACAACATAGATATAACAAACGAACTTCACATTACATGTACGGTCCCGTAGTCTTTTACAATCGGAAGAAAACCATTCTACTACAATCTTTGTACTATTTACATACATAACATTTAATACTGTGATACAACTGCTAAACAAGCCAAAATCTTCATCTTATAATTCTTCACACAAGCAATCCATCGGTTACTCTAATTACTTGCTCTTACTTGATCCACCACCTGGAATACATATTTTTAAAACAAAATGAGGGTTAGACCTGATGGTCTAAGTGAGAAATCCCTGTTAGTTTAAAAAAATCCATTTATATAAACTTCATTCATATAAATCACGCAACACAATCATATACATCCAATTAAGCTCACATATCCTATACTTTCCCTTCTCATTCCTCCTGGCCATATTAGTTGGTAGCAAGCCAACTAATAATTTACAACGCTGTACAACATCTACAGCCAAACAACGCTATACAGATTCTATAGCCAAACACACCGGTCCTAAACCCGGCCAACGGATGAAGTGTTGGAAGCTTTTGATGGATGTTGATTAGGAGGCTTTTATATATATTTTGTAATTTATGAGACCGAAGGGACCGTACTTGGTTTGTTATGTAACTTTTGTTGTAAATCAATGATATGTATGCATGTTATGTTATTTGTTGTATGTTTGGGAAACCGGGTTGTTACAACAATACTCCAAACGAGAAAGAAAGTGAATAAAATATGATTTTAAGCAATTAATCCTTTAATGACATATTAAGATTTCTACACATCGAAATATCCAAAAGCCCCAAATATGGTTGTTTTACAACATTTATGAAGATAACCATTTCAAAAGAGTTAAATTATTCCATTAACTCAACCATTGATATTTTTAAGTAAAACACACAAATATTTGGAAAATAACATTTTTGGCATGCACAAAATTTTCACAAATGAACTTGAACTCACCTCGTTAGATTTAAGCTAAATCTAGAATTTCTCCCAACGTAAGCTCCTTTGATGCATCCCGGATCCTTTAGGCCAAATCTTCCAAAACATAGATCCACAAGTTTCCAACCATAAGTATTTATCCTCAAATACTTAGAATCATTCCCCAAACATTTAGAACCCAAAATATCAAATACATCAAGCCCTAATCTTCATAAATGAAGAAGGAGAAGAAATCTTCAACTAAACATAACCAAAATCGTCCACAATACTCCAAACGAGAAAGAAAGTGAACAAAATATGATTTTGAGCAATTAATCCTTTAATGATATATTATGATTTCTACACATCGAAATATCCAAAAGCCCCAAATATGGTTGTTTTACAACATTTATGAATATAACCATTTCAAAAGAGTTAAACTATTCCATTAACTCAACCATTGATATTTTCAAGCAAAACACACAAATATTTGGAAAATAACATTTTTGGCATGCACAAAGTTTTCACAAATCAACTTGTACTCACCTCGCTAGATTTAAGCTAAATCTAGAATTTCTCCCAACGTAAGCTCCTTTGATGCATCCCGGATCCTTTAGGCCAAATCTTCCAAAACCTAGATCCACAAGTTTCCAACCATAAGTATTTATCCTCAAATACTTAGAATCATTCCCCAAACATTTAGAACCCAAAATCTCAAATACATCAAGCCCTAATCTTCATAAATGAAGAAGGAGAAGAAAACTTCAACTAAACATAACCAAAATCGTCCACAATACTCCAAACGAGAAAGAAAGTGAACAAAATATGATTTTGAGCAATTAATCCTTTAATGACATATTATGATTTCTACACATCGAAGTATCCAAAAGCCCCAAATATGGTTGTTTTACAACATTTATGAATATAACCATTTCAAAAGAGTTAAACTATTCCATTAACTCAACTATTGATATTTTCAAGCAAAACACACAAATATTTGGAAAATAACATTTTTGGCATGCACAAAGTTTTCACAAATCAACTTGTCACCTCGCTAGATTTAAGCTAAATCTAGAATTTCTCCCAACGTAAGCTCCTTTGATGCAACCCGGATCCTTTAGGCCAAATCTTCCAAAACCTAGATCCACTAGTTTCCAACCATAAGTATTTATCCTCAAATACTTAGAATCATTCCCCAAACATTTAGAACCCAAAATCTCAAATACATCAAGCCCTAATCTTCATAAATGAAGAAGGAGAAGAACACTTAAACTAAACATAACCAAAATCGTCCACAATACTCCAAACGAGAAAGAAAGTGAACAAAATATGATTTTGAGCAATTAATCCTTTAATGACATATTATGATTTCTACACATCGAAATAACCAAAAGACCCAAATATGGTTGTTTTACAACATTTATGAAGATAACCATTTCAAAAGAGTTAAACTATTCCATTAACTCAACCATTGATATTTTCAAGTAAAACACACAAATATTTGGAAAATAACATTTTTGGCATGCACAAAGTTTTCACAAATCAGGAGAAGAACACTTGCGTTTTGAACAGGAATGGGACTCTCTCTCTAGTTGGCGATTAGGGTTTTCTTGCGATGGCTCGTGCTGATCGTGGTCTAGGGTTTCTTGTGGATTTTTGGTTATGTGCTGCTGTTCGTCGTGATCTAGTGATCCTTTGGCATGTTCTACTGTTTTCGTTTTTTGATTTTTCGAAGGTTTTTTCGTTCGTTTAGGGTTTCTTCTTTTTAAGGTTTTGTTAATTATTTGCCGGCGGTAGGTGTTTTCCGGAGGCTAGGGTTTGCGGCGGTGTTTCTTGGCTGTTTGGTGTGATCGTTTGGTGGAGTTCGTGTTTCTAACATCTTCGTTATCAAGCAAGATCGACCTGTGGGATTCAGCACTCGGTAAGAAGTGAGCAGACTTCGTTAATCTATCAACAATCACCCAAATAGTATCAAATCCTTTCGGATTTCTAGGTAGCTTGGTAATGAAATCGGTAGTGATCTGATCCCATTTCCACATTGGTATCTCCAGACGTTGTAACTGACCAAACGGCCTTTGATGTTCAATCTTTACTTTCTTACAAGTATCACACTTTTCCACATACTGAGCAATGCTTCTTTTTATCCCCGGCCACCAATAAAATTGTTTCAGATCCTTATACATCTTGTTCGTACCCGGATGAATAGAAAAACAAGACTGATGAGCTTCTTGTAGTACCCGATCACGTAACCCACCCATACGAGGCACCCAAATTCTGTTTCCCAAACATAATAACCCACGATCATCTTTTTCTAGCAATGCTGATACTCCCACTAATCTTTCTGACTTCAGATGTTCTTCTTGAAACGCTTCTATTTGACACTTTTGCAAATCGTCAAAGATGTTCGGTAGCAGTTAAGCCCGTAGTGAAATAGCTCTTATTGTTCCACTCCTTTCCTGACGACTCAGTGCATCTGCTACCACGTTCGCCTTTCCCGGATGATAAAGGATTTCACAGTCGTAATCATTCACCAATTCCAGCCATCTTCTTTGCCTCATATTCAATTCCTTCTGATCGAAAAGATGTTGGAGACTCTTATGATCGGTAAATATTTGGCACTTAGAACCGTAAAGGTAATGTCTCCAAATTTTCAATGCGAAGACAACTGCTGCAAGCTCCATATCATGTGTAGGATACTGTCTTTCATGGTCCTTCAGTTGACGAGAAGCATAAGCAATCACCTTTCCACGTTGCATAAGTACACATCCTAATCCTAGTTTGGAAGCATCGCTGTAGACAACAAAATCATCAGAACCTTCTGGCAATGCTAATATTGGCGCGCTACAGAGTTTCTCTTTCAATATTCTGAATGCTTCATCCTGTTCTATTCTCCATTCAAACTTTAGATTCTTCCGAGTCAGCTTAGTCAATGACGTCGCGATTCGAGAGAAGTCTTTTATAAATTTCCGATAGTAGCCAGCTAGACCCAGAAAACTACGTACTTCGGTTGACGTCTTTGGCGGTTCCCATCTTTCAATCGCTTCCACTTTCATCGGATATACTTGAATGCCTTTCTCTGAAACGACATGCCCCAAAAACTGAACTTCCCGCAACCAGAATTCACATTTAGAGAACTTAGCGTACAACTTTTCTTTCTTCAGCAACTCCAGAATCAAACGAAGATGTTGTGCGTGATCCTCTTTGGATCGGGAATAGATAAGGATATCATCAATAAATACAATAACGAATTTATCAAGATACGGCTTACATACCCGATTCATTAAATCCATAAAGGCAGCTGGAGCGTTCGTCAGTCCAAACGGCATTACTAAGAATTCGTAGTGGCCGTACCTTGTACGAAAAGCAGTCTTTAGAACGTCTTCTTCTTTAACCTTCAACTGATGGTAGCCAGATCTGAGATCAATCTTGGAGAAATAACAAGCTCCAACTAATTGATCAAAAAGATCATCAATTCTTGGAAGTGGATACTTGTTCTTGATCGTGCGCTTATTCAGCTCCCGGTAGTCAATACACATTCTCATTGAACCGTCCTTCTTTTTCACAAACAAAACTGGCGCTCCCCACGGCGAAGAACTAGGTCTGATGAAGCCTTTGTCGGATAGGTCTTGTAGTTGTGTCATCATCTCTTTCATCTCTGGAGGTGCCAGACGATACGGTGCACGGGCAATAGGAGCGGCTCCAGGAATCAGATCAATACCAAACTCTACTTGTCTAATGGGCGGAAGACTATTCAAGTCTTCAGAGAATACTTCAGAAAATTCACTAACAATAGGGATATCTTCCAACTTAATCTTTTCAGGCCTACTATCTATCACATAGGCTAAGTAACTCGAGCAACCCTTGTTGACACATTTACGGGCTTTATCATAGATATTAGGCTAGACTGATGATTCTTACGATCACCATAAATCACTACTGACCTCTTATCAGGTAAAACGACATTGATTATTTTCTTATCACAAACTATGTTAGCCTGATTCTCAGCTAACCAATCCATCCCTACTACCACATTAAACTCGATCAAGGCTATAGGATATAGTTGTATCGCTACTCCACACCCCTCTATATTTATCACACAGCAATCAAAAATTTCTTTAACTGACACTTGGTTATCATTTGCAGTGTCTACCAGTAAGGCATGTTCTAACATTTTAGGCTCTAAATGCATGTGAGCAGCAAATGAAGGAGACACAAAAGATCGGTTTGCACCGGAGTCAAACAACACTTTAGCACGTGTAGAGTTTATGAAAAATGTACCTGTAACCACATCCGGAGTTTCCTCCGCTTCTTTTGCTGTCATTTGAAATGTACGACCCCTTGTTCTTGGTGGTTCTAGTCTTGGCACTACTGGTCTAACAACTGCTGGTCTCCCTGATGTACCACCCTGCTGTATTCTCCCCCGCGGACAATCCGACTGAATGTGATCCGGAGAATTACACAAGAAACAAAGCCGCGTTACTGGACAGTTTTTAGCAATATGCCCTGTCCTCCCACACTTATAACAATTCTGAGGGTCAACTTGACAATTTCCTTGATGGACACGGTTGCACTTCGGACAAGATCTTTCTGTTGGTCGGAACGGCGGGCGGTTATCATATTTCTGAAATCTGGACTTCTTCGGTTCATACTGAGGTCCTTCCCATTTTCTCTTTCCCATACTTTTATCACCAGCATCCCTCCTATTATCCCGCTCCACATTTTCCGCAGCATTTACTGCTGCTGAGAAGGTATCAGGTCTTGCTGCAGTCACTAACTTTCTAATTTCTGAATTCAATCCGAATATGAACCTTTCCATCTTTATTTTCTCCGTGGCAACATAATACTCTCCAAAACGCGACTTCTCTAGGAAACGGGCGGTATAGTCTCTGACTGATAAATTCCCTTATTGTAGGCTCAGGAATTCCTCCTCTAATTGTCTAACTGCTGCTTGAGGACAAAACTATTCTTTAAATGCCATTGAGAATTCGCCCCAAGTAAAGGTTGAGTATACATCAGATCCCTTGGAGTCAATAAGGGCCTCCCACCAATATAAAGCATCTGCCTTTAACATTGCAGTTCCGTATAACACCTTATCCTCTTCCGCACATTTGCTGGTTTTAAATACAGCTTCAATTTCCTTCAGCCAACGCATCGCCTTCACTGGATCTCTATCCCCTCAATAAGTTGGTGGTTTACAGCTTAAAAACATTTTATAGTCACACCTTCTTGGTACTGAAGTGACAGTAGGTGTGATAGGCATCTCGTCTTCAAAGTTAGGATCTGGTCTTTTCGTTTCCGTATTATGAGTCTAGTTAAACATAGCCTGGATATTTGCCTGCAATCTTCCCATTTCAGCCGCTAAGTCATCTCTCGTAACAAACTATGTGCCTCTCCCCTGTACTCTGCCCCCAGTCCTGCCTCTGCCTCTTTCTCCCCCTCTTCCCCTTCCTCCGGCCGTGGGATTGGTTCTATTCGGGTTTCCTCCTCCTTCTCGATTTGTTTGTCTCGTACCACTTGCCATTCTGTTGATTCAGACAAGGTTAATATACACATAAGCACATACCCCATATAACAGTTCCTTAATCCATCTCATTGCTTTCACGGGATCCCTGTCTCCTGAGTAGGTCGGAGATCTACAGCTCAAAAACATTTAGTAATCACATTTTCTCATTACCGGTAAGGCCGTAGGGGTGATTGGCAGTTCGACTTCAGGTTCCGGATCTGGTCTATCAGCTTCATTATTACGACTTTGTTCAAACATTGTTTGTATGCTATCATGCAGTCTTCCCATTTCTGCCATTAGATCAGCCCTGGTAACGAACTCTGTACTATTTGGCTGGACTCTGCCTCCGGCTCGACCTCCAGCTCTACCAGTTCTACCCCCGACTCTGCCCCATGTTCTGCCTCCCCTGTCCCCCGTTCCTATTGGCGGATTAGTTCTATTTGGATTTCTTCCTCCTCCTCAATTCGAATTTCGCGTACCGCTTGCCATTCTGTAGATTTAAACAAGATTAATATACACATAAGCACATACCCCGTATAACAAGGTATTCCAGTTCAAGCATGTACCTGTAAGATCACAATTACAATGGCCAGGTGTAATATGAAATTACCTTACATGATGTTCCTTCTACCTTTTTATACTTAACATCCCGAGGTTCTACAATAATAGGGACATCCTACTTCACATGCAGTTTAAGTCTAGGTACAGATACAAATACCTAAATCCCTTAAACTAAGGCTCTGATACCATTTGTAACAACCCAAATCCCATATACACAACATATCACATAATGTAACACAACATAGATATAACAAACGAACTTCACATTACAAGTACGGTCCCGTAGTCTTTTACAATCGGAAGAAAACCATTCTACTACAATCTTTGTACTATTTACATACATAACATTTAATACTGTGATACAACTGCTAAACAAGCCAAAATCTTCATCTTATAATTCTTCACACAAGCAATCCATCGGTTACTCTAATTACTTGCTCTTACTTGATCCACCACCTGGAATACATATTTTCAAAACAAAATGAGGGTTAGACCTGATGGTCTAAGTGAGAAATCCCTGTTAGTTTAAAAAAATCCATTTATATAAACTTCATTCATATAAATCACGCAACACAATCATATACATCCAATTAAGCTCACATATCCTATACTTTCCCTTCTCATTCCTCCTGGCCATATTAGTTGGTAGCAAGCCAACTAATAATTTACAACGCTGTACAACATCTACAGCCAAACAACGCTATACAGATTCTATAGCCAAACACACCGGTCCTAAACCCGGCCAACGTATCATAACGCATTATAATACTCATGTAAATATAATACCTCACTATATTATAATTCACATATATAAACACATAGTCATCAACAATTGCATTCCCAATCCAACATATACGTATTCCAGTTAAAAACGTTTTCAAAGTAAACTCACCTGTCTTGATTATTACACACGCTCGCAAGCTCCTTTCAAAATGATCTTATCTCTTATCACGACTCCACAGAATCTGAAACAAGTTAAGATACATACATCGCTTTACTAACCAAACACATAAAGCCCAACAATTTCCTATCATCAACTGTCCCATTACACTGCACTTAACCCACTACCGGGACTACACAGGGTACCGAGACTTATACAGTACCGGGACTCTTCAGTACCGGGAGTTCCTATACCGGGAGTTCATATTACCGTAACTCTACACTACCGGAAGTCTGCTATACCGGGACTCACAATACCGGGACTCACATTACCGGGAGTCTCCTATACCAGGACTCACACTACCGGGAGTCTCCTATACCGGGACTCACACTACCGGGAGTCTCCTATATCGGGACTCACACTACCGGGAGTCTACCGGGATTTCACCGGGACTCTCAAGAACATAGTCGGTTTCCATTTACCCAGAAATCGATTGAGACTAATACTAAACAATGAAATCAACGTTTCTAAACCGATAGCTATCTTCTACTCAAGATTATAAACACAAAATATAAAGGGACTAGCCTCAAAATCGTTTCTAACCCAATCGATTGATGCTCAAACCGTAACTTTATTCTTTCGCTTTCTTCGCCTCCAAAACTCCCGCACACACACACACTTTCTATTTTTGGTATATGAATACTATCTGAAGACTTAAGAGGTAATATTAAACCACAACTAACCAAATAGACTTTGAACTTCTCAAATTTAACCCAAACACCCCTAAACTCATAATTTTTACCAAACATACTCTAAACATCTAACTTTATTTAACGGAAAGAGGATTTAACTACCGGACTTACCCGGGGTATTACATCATCTCCCCCTTAAAAGAATTTCGTCCCGGAATTCAGTTAAGTAAAAAGATGAGGGTATTTGGCTCTCATTTCCGTCTCTGATTCCCATGTAGCATCCTGACCTCTATGATGTCTCCACTGAACTTTCACTTTCCTGATTTCTTTATTCCGCAACACTTTGACTTTATGATCAACTATGGCCTCCGGTTCTTCCACATAATTCAGTCTTTCATCAACTTGTATCTCTGGTAGGGAGACTGCCTGATCTTGAGTAACCAAACACTTTCGGAAGTTTGATACGTGAAACACATTATGGATTATGCTCAATTCTGGTGGAAGATCTAATCGGTAAGCTACTTCACCGATCCTTTATGTTATTGCAAACGGTCCGATATACCTTGGGCTAAGTTTACCTTGTCGTCCAAATCTGATGACTCCTTTCCACGGCGAAACCTTTAACAGTACGTAATCCCCAACTTGAAATTCCAATGGCTTTCGGCGTCGATCGGCGTAGCTTTTCTGTCTGTCT